>JAGFPH010000641.1:113800-128863 GCA_018207615.1 Philaenus spumarius
AAATATTGGTTTCCCGGCATCAGTGAAGTGTATAAATACTATATTTATTAAGAAAAAAGTTCAGGTTTGTGTGTTTATAGTAGTTTTGATTGACAAGTTAAAGTAAACAAATACCTAACCGTCTTTACAGCCCTTTTTAGGGCATAATTTCATATTTTTAATGCACTTTACACAATAGTATTGGTCTGTTATAACTTTGAGCTCCTGGAGCCACTTTAAGTACTCCAGGTTTTTAACGCTTCTTTACGATTAATTTTCTTAGATTTAATTTTTCCATTATTTTACAGTTTTCTAAAACAAAATTGTTTCACTTTACAAAAACTCTGTTATGACTTTTGCACAGGGGACTTCTACGCATACGCACGGTTAAACACTTGTATTCCTACGCATGACGTCACAACTTATTTAGAAAATGTCGGTCCGTATCGCGATCACAAAAGTATACAATTACATGAAGAATAAATACATTCTTAAATATATCATCTACAAATTGTGTACCCAAATAACATATCACAGCTTAAAACATGTAATTGAAAGTTCTTAAGCACATAACACAACAAACAATACAATATTCATACGCATTACGTATTAAACATTTATACGCTTTACATACGGAAAAAAATAACTTCAAACATTTATTTTTTATATTTATTCGTATATTTACAGTTAATCTTCGTCGTCTGCAAACATAATCTATATTTACAGTAATCATTATACCACTAATCTACTGAACTACAATATATAATTCAACATTCAATTAGTACAATATAGTTAGGTTGGCAGCACTACTCTCTATCCTAAAAAAAAGGTCTTCTTCTACCAACATATGAGCGGGGAGTCGAATAGTAAAGTTACGCCAATTCACCATATATAGTAATTCTATCCCAATCCAAAAGTGTTGCGTGGCTTTATTGTAGAGAAAGGTTCAAAGAATTCATATAGGTTATGCAATTAAAAAATTTATTGATGTAAAATTGTAAAAGTCATTAAGTAGCTCAAGAAACAAAAAATGTTCAGTAACGAAAGGAAAAAGTTCAACTTTAGGCCTACATAACAAGTACCTAGTAAACATTTTTTGTAATTTTTTTGTAAGCGTAAAAAAGTTTCGTAATTTAGTTTTAAATAGAATTGTATAAAAACATTTATCAATTTCAATATTCTTATTTTGAAAACACCAGTTTTTATGTTCCAACTACAAGGGTGCTAACAAAACTGGGCCTACTTTGAAACGTAATTTAGTAATATTTGCTTTTCCCAAAAATGAAATATTATAACAAAGTGTAGAGGATAAATTAAAGACAAGAACTGTATACGGTACATGTCTTTTTTTAGTTCAAACAAGTGTTTGAATAATCTACTTGAATAACAAAAGTGAAGACAAATGTCTGAACTTCCCAGCCTTACTACATATACAAAGAAGCGCGCGTAAACGGCCTATCTATTACATGTTAGAAAAGTCCGTTAGGTTCTAAATTCAAACTTGGTTTGAGACCGTGAAAACACAGACTTTCCCACGGTCCTACACAACAAACCTGTCTAGTAACCAATATTTGGTTCGAACTAAATGTTAGCTTGAATCATTCTCTACACAAAGATAGCATAGCAAAAGATGTTTAAAAACAGAATGGCATCACTTGTCTTTCACGTGTTATGAATAAGGCTGTTTATTGGTTGGAAAAGTAACCAATGCAAGGGTCTACAAAACGCCCCTATATCTATAGATATATTTGACGGAATTTTGATTGACTGGCAACTTTATTTAGAGGGAATTGTAACAGATCCAACGGTATATAAGTTTAACTCAGAAAAAGAACTGGGCGGGCTGTAGACAGAGAGGAAAGAAGCCTTACTTCGTTAAGTTTTGGGACAAAATCTGCGCATCAATTGAGTTGTATAAAACTAATAAACTGCAACGGTGATTACATATGTAAATAGTCGTTTTAGAAAAAAACTTGTAAATACAAAAATTAAAGTTTAAATCATTTCCTTTCAAAAGGTTTTTGATTTATTGCGATTGGATGATTTTTAGTGGGTGAAATATTCATTACAAGTAGAGTTGTCAAAGTTGATATATTTCAAGTGCCAAGTCCCAAAGACCACTCAATTTGAGTGGTCTGACAGTTGCAGGGTTATCAAAATTTAAAGTAATTAATTATGAACAGAAAATAAAATCACACTGATTTAAATAAAAACCCGAACCACAAAACAAGGAACAAAAACAATAACTAAACAACTAAATTGTAAGTTATGTTTAATACGTTACCCTTATGTACATTTCGATGACATGGTCATCATTCTCAGAGGGTTTTAACACTAGGCCTACTATGATGACCATGTCATCAAAATGTACATAAGGGTAACATATTAAACATAACTTACAATTTAGTTGTTTAGTTATTGTTTTTGTTCCTTGTTTAGTGGTTCAGTTCGGGTTTTTATTTAAATCAGTGTGATTTTGTCGCCACAGTGCTCTTTTATTTGTTTAATAGAAAATAAAATACTAAAATTCAATTCACGAATGACATTGGACTGTGCGTACAAACGTAAATAAACATGATTGGCGAAATCTGCTATTCCTACAACTTAGTATTACTTAATATAATACATATATAGGCTAACAAAATAGGAACACACACAATTTTCACTTTAGACCTAGGGACCTATATTATTCAGTAATACATAAATACTTATTGTATACATTAACGCTACATTATTTTGGAGGCTATGTTGCCAACTTAGATTTTAAAAAGTAATCTAATTTAGTTGTATGACATAACACATTGGCATATATTTCCTAAACCAGTTATAATATTGGATGTTGAATGCATGTACGGTAATCATACTGTGAATACAGACTATAATTTAGAACTTCAGGCTATATTTTTTTGTTTATGCTTGTGTTTCTGTTATACATAGACAATAATTGATATACTAACTTATATACTTTTACAATGTTTATACTACTTAAAACAAATTGGTAGGAATAATTGTTTACTATTACTTTGTCAGAAGCAAACCTTCCCATATTGAAATAGGCCTATGTTATATATTTACATATTCTAACAATTAATTAACATAATTCAAGGCCTGGAAAAAGAAATACGAATGAGTAACTTACTTTAAAAGTCGTCATCTGATGGAACAACTAGTGTCGCTTATGTATTTCTTGAATCGAAAAAAAAGCCTGAAATTCTAACTGACAGTCTCTAGTCACAGTATGTTTCCACTTTGTAAACATACAGTAGAGCCGCGGTTATTCGAGCCCCGACTAATCAAGTTCCGGGTTTACTGAGGTAGTTAAAAATTTAAAAAAATAAAAGTTTGGTTTGCGGTAGACGCATGCGTTTAAGTAACCGCACGCAAAGTGAAAGCAGCATATAGCGGCAAATCTACTGTAAACTGTAGGCTACTTATATTAGACAAATACTGTTTCGTCAAAAATGGTTCCGGTAAATAAAACGCACAGTTTTTAATCCTTATTAAATATTGTACAACACAGTAATTCCAATGCTTTGCTAATCAACAATACAATTTTGTTAATGCTTTTCTTATGGCAATATGCAGTGTAAACCAGTTAAAACCAGTAGTGTAAAAATAGAAACGGCGCACAATCGAGCGAGTTCCGTTAAACAAAAAACCCTTAGCCTATGGATTTCTTCAAGAAATAATTTTTTTAACTGGAAGATGTATTAGCCTATGTCTTTTTATTATTTTGTATTTCTATTTTATTTTTATTTGGATGTTAGTTTTTCATTTGATAATATAGTAGTTGCCTTTTTTACATCTTTGACCACGTTTTTATTGATTTCACCAGTTTACCATTCATTTCACTGTCGATTTTTGACATAGGCCGTGTTATCCGAGTTTTCGCTTATATCCAAGGTATTTTTGGTCCACATTACCTCGGATAATCGAGGTTCTAATGTATATAAGTTAGTAACGTCAATTATGTTGTTTTGCAGCGAGCAGGTTTCTTAAAAGTACAGGTTAGAGTCAGGCGGTTGTAATCAGTTGTTACGGCGCTGTTACTAGTTAAGACATTTTAGTCGAAAATGTACTGTTTTCAAAAATGCATCATGCAACCAAGGGAATTTGTGCAAATTATCTCTGGGGCATCCTGATTGAAATACCTGAAAAAAAGTTGAGCTCAAGCCATTTTGGAAAATGTTGGCCAAAATACCATTTTTGGCTTCTACTAGCTTAACCATGTTACATTTAGAGAAAAAAAAATTTAAAATAAAAATTGTTTCTCATGCAATTATCTAAATATTTGGTATCTGTAGTTTTTTTCCTATGACTAACCCTATTGGCGTAAAAAACCATTAAGTTTTGGTTCGAGGGAATAATAGCATAAGTTTGTACATTATTATTATTTAAAGAGTACATAATTGAAGTAGCATTTTTGGGAAAGTATTTAACAGTATGCAAGGTGTTGTAAGTAAATTGTAACAATAATAATCACATAATACTAATTTATTTTACAGTTTCTGGTAACAAAAACATATGAAATGTATAGAAAGGATTGTTTATGTACACACATGTTCTTGACAATTCATAAAGACATGTTAAGAGTTCTTTTCAAAGTCATCAAACAGATATTATATTGTTATATCTGTAATATCTAACTTCATTCAGACTTGTACTCTTCTGGTAGGCGTACAGATTTAGTAGAAATGTCTCTCCGCAGATATAATGTCTTATTTTGAGGCTGAGGTCAGATTGAACACTTTTACAGTAGTCCTCAGGTCTGGATTGTTCTTGAGGGTTGTAATACATTTGATTTTCGTCTGATTATATGTTCCTGACGTGGTGTCACATCCAGTCGCAGCATGTGCAAAAAGAAGTACATCACAGATTTCACCTAGGGCTTCTTTTTGGCGAGATATGTTGAACATCATCGGTTTGCTCTGTTTTGAAGCTGGACGATAGAAGAATATTGTATCAGTCATGGCTGCTTTTGACGTAAGCAGAACTAGTAGGTCGGCGTCCTGACCAACAACGACAATCTTAAAACATGCTTTGGCTCTATCAATGGCTGTTGAAACAATAAGACAGTCAGCGACTGATACTGCTTGGCTAACTAGAGAATGTTTGAGTTCCTGAAACGACTGGTTAGAATGTTTATAATTTGTTTCTTGTTGCTGCTATTTGAAAAAAAAGGCAGCCTGAGTTGTTTTGTTAGGGAATTGTTATTTATTTTAATTTTTGCAGACGTTCTTTTAGCTGCTCTTCTTTTCTGTTCACAATTAATTCTTAATTATAGGTTGGTTTGGTATGATCATCAAATATGATAGTACAGTTATCTCTGAAATATGACTTCACATGTGATACATAGCTGTGAAATATTCCTCATATCCTCATAAGTTGCTGGTCGTGGCCATATGACACTGTGTAAGTGGGCACTATCAATTACGTAAACACATTCATTGGGTACAGAAACAGAGTCTTCACATTTAAACACTTGAACAAGTGATGACTTTTTAGTTTTCCTCAAAGGTACAGTATGAAACAACGCTGGTGGTTTTGGTGCAAGCTCATACTCAAAGCATTTATTTAAGTCCTTTCTGCCATTTATTGAAAATTTGCTGTGTATTTCATAATAATACTGGAGGTCATCACTCCAAGTGGTGTAACTTTATCTGTTTTGTGTTGTTTAACTTTAAAATAAGCTGTTCTATAATATTAAAAATAGTATAGGCTACACCTTAGCAAAAATATAATGACAGAGGAAAGATTCGATCCAACTATTCTCGGCATGCATTACATACGCCTTAGACAGTACGACCCTTGAGACTTAAAAAAAAAAAAAATTATCTAATATGTGTAGATTGTTAAGAAACGTAAAACAAGTTACAATATTTTGATGAAATGGTACATTGTAATGTAAAACAAAACAATATGTTATTATTACTTTATTCATTAAGCTTATTAATTCTTCCTTAATAACCTTTTGACAAGTAATAAAATCTATTTAACCCAATCACAAAATACTGAATTTCGTTCGAATTTATCTGTTGTAATTAAAAGCAAAATTTATAATGTAGCACATTTTTTATAAATACCTTGAATCTGTAGTAGGCTACATCATACGACGTTAGTGCCACAATATGAAACATATATACTAAATATAGGAACTCAATGACAACAGTAAACAATTATTATTGTGCACTTTTAACTTCAAAAACTACCTAACAACCTGCGTTCAGACTTGCGGCGCTGCCATCGGGCAATACGTAAATTCCTTTTGATTAGTCTAAGGAAAAAATTATACGTGCCAAATTTGTTAATAGTTACATAACGATTTTTACTCGGATTGTTTTTACACAGTCTACAAATTTTGAAATAAAAACATCAAAAGCTTATTTAATGTTATTACCGCTTAACATGCCTTAAGGGTCGGCTCTAGTGAAACAGAAAGCAACCTGCGACTCCCTATAGCGGCGGTAGGTTACGCGTACATTGCTCAGCCTAAATCCATTTAAAACCCGCAATTATTCAAATAGCGTTTTAAAAAAAATACCAAACTCTTGGGGACAAAATTCTTCATCCGAATGGCTTGGTAATTTTTCGCTATAATTAATAGTTACAACGTAAAAAATATTTAAAATCACCCTATAGCGGCGGTAGGTTACACGGACATTGCTCAGCCTAAATCCATTTAAAACCCGCAATTGTTCAAATAGCGTTTTCAAAAAAATACCAAACTCTTGGGGACGAAATTCTTCATGCAAATGGCTTGGTACTTTTTCGCTATAACTAATAGTGACAACATAAAAAATTATTAAAAATTATTTTTTTAAATTGTTAATAAATATTAAACAAAACGTTTTTCTTAATTTTGGAAAAGCCATTTGCATGCGTATTGGCCATAGCTTTAAAATGACATATCGTTCATAATTATCCGATCAAAAATAAAGGAAAAATATGGATTTTAATTTAACATTGGTCTTATGGAGTGTCAACCAACATGGCCGACAGCTAGAGCCGACCCTTAAGCCTAAAACTACAAGATTATGGTCTGTTATATCTAGGTCTAATACAGCAGTCTACGTCACACTCATCGGCATGCCTAAACTTGACCATTGCGTGGATCAAGGCAAGAGGAACTTTCAGGTCTTGTTATCACATTAATTAGAGAAACCAGTCCATAAGTAGAAAGCAGCGTTTAGTACTTGTCAACAATTATTGACTTCTCAAATAAGTTTATATTCATATCTCCGATTATAATCATATTTTCAATATTTTTTGTTTGAACAAGATGTCTATCAACCTCAATTATAAACTTTTGTTTGGTGAATCTATGTAGCCTGTATAAAGCTAAAAGTTCAAACTCTAAATTCAAGCATTTAATTTTCATATACAAACCATCACAAGTAGAAAACCCGGCGACCTTATTCTCAAACTTAATTTTTGTATTAATATAAACTATAACACCGCCTGCATAGCTCTCATTACAATTTTGTGAATAGTAACAAATCCATCAATAGCAAATAAAATCTATTTTATTTTTGTTTACCCACAACTTTGTCAATACAATTATGTCTGCTATTCTTTCACACGGTAACAAATTCAGCAAAAAAAGTGCCAAAATTACGCCTAATGCTTCTTATATTCTGATGTATGATTACTCACTAATTCCTTATTACAAAACTTTACACTATTTAATAAAATATCTATTTTTGTAAATATTTTATAATTAAACTGCTTCAACTTAAGGGTCGGCTCTAGTAAAACAGAAAGCAACCTGCGACTCCCTATAGCGGCGGTAGGTTACGCGGACATTGCTCATCCTAAATCCATTTAAAACCCGCAATTATTCAAATAGCGTTTTTTTTTTTAAATACCAAACTCTTGGGGACAAAATTCTTTATCCGAATGGCTTGGTAATTTTTCGCTATAATTAATAGTTACAACGTAAAAAGTATTTAAAATCACCCTATAGCGGCGGTAGGTTACACGGACATTCCTCAGCCTAAATCCATTTAAAACCCGCAATTGTTCAAATAGCGTTTAAAAAAAATACCAAAATCTTGGGAACGAAATTCTTCAGGCGAATGGCTTGGTAGTTTTTTGCTATAATTAATAGTGATAACATAAAAAAATACTAAAAATCAATGTTTTAAATTGTTAATAAATATTAAACAAAAATTTTTCTTTGTTTTTAAAAAGCCATTTGCATGCATATTGACCATAGCTTTAAAATGACATATCGTTTATAATTTTCCGATCAAAAATAAAGGAAAAATTTGGATTTTAATTTAACATTGGTCTTATGGAGTGTCAGCCAACATGGCCGACAGCTAGAGCCGACCCTTAAACAAATAAGAAAACCATGACAACGTAACATAATAAATCTAAATTTAAAACTAAAAAGATATGCAAACAAGAAAACAAAAATAAAAAACTTAGGTAGGCTACTATTAATATCAACGCAAATAAAATATTGAAAAGATTTTTTAACAAGTCTATTCCTAAATAAATAAAAACAAAAATATCAAAATATTTTAAGTAGTCCTAAATATAAACTATATTTTTAGGTTAGAGCCAATAACAAGTTTGGGTGTATTAAATTGTCAGTGTCAGATTTACTTGCAATTAATACATACGGGCTTTGCTCATTTTTACGCATACATATTTTACCTTCCTGCATCCATACAAAAGCGAAGCTCTTCAATCTTTTCTCCTCTCTTGCCTTCTTCTCGTAGGTGATAACGACTTGTTGATATACACAACCTCGCTCTCCGGAAGTCCTATATGTAGAGTGGTTAGGTCTCACTTAGCTCGCTTCTTCTCCAGGAATTCTTCTTAATCAAGTCTGCAAAACAAACTTGATTAAAATCCCTGCAAGGCCACATGCTCTTCTTCCTAAATAATGGCAATTGTCAACATTGGTTCTGTCACTGGAAAATCAATAGCTTGACCAATTTTTTAACCAATTCTCGCCCTTTTTCTCCGGCACTCCCTGTATTTCCTCACAATTTATGCGAGTGTATTGTTCCGCTTTATCCAACCTGGTCAGTAACTGATCCACTGTATTCCTGAGTTGGTAATTTTCAGCTGTTAATTCATCCATCCTCTTTAAGTACCCATCTATCTTAATAGTCTGTTCTTTGATAGCTTTTTTATTACCTTCGATTTTCATATGACTAAGATCTGATGCCTCTTTAAGATCACGCTTCATATTCTTCTGGTTTTCTTTCATGTCATTTATGGCTTTCTGTAGTGTGAAACTCGACCTTGTCACAGACGAATATAATTTAATATTTTTCCTCCGATCAAGGTTCGCACCTTCCCACTAGATTTTCAGGTGTGATAGACCCCACATGAGCCAGGAAACACCTTTTGACAATCGTTGCAAGCTTCTTTGTCTGCTTAATAATATCATTGTATTTGGATAAAATAATAGAACTCCGATCCAATGCAATATTTTGTTCCACTGGAAATTCGACTTTTTTGGCGCTATCTATTGGGGAAACGATGGAAGCTGTTTGAAACACCAATGCTACCAATGATTTCTCCCTAGCGCTACCTCGCGGCGCGATCATGTACCATTTTCGCGACAACCTTTTTCCCGGCACAAAGCCCCCGTATGGATGCAAGATCTATTTATTATTCATGATCTATGATAATATCTATTAGTGCAGAACAAAGTGTTGGTAAGAAATTAAGGTATTTCTCATAAAACATGCCACTAATTTGTCTAATTTTTTTCCAGTTTCAACAATGGAAAGCCAAGGTAAACAATGGGATACTGAACCAGAATTTTATAAAGTTGAAATAAAAGAAGAAGTGTTTTTTGAGCTTATAGAAGACCAAAGTTGTAGTGATGGGATAAATGAGAAAAATGAAATAAAAGAAGAAAACAAACCATATGTTAAACAGATAGACAGCCAAAGCTTGACTTGTGATGGGTTAAACAAAGAAAGTGTATTAATAAATGAAATAAAAACCGAATATTTATCTGATATTGAGAGTGGTGAAGATACGGAATGTGTAAAAGAAGAGGCAGAGATCGATTATGCTTGGTAAGTTTATTAAAAGAATATTTCATTTAAATATCTGAATATAATAGACGAAAATACAGAACAAAAAGGTAATATTTAGATGTACGACAATTTTGAACAGACTGACAATATTGTGTCTACTAAGGGAGCAGAGGTGCAGAAAATGTGTTACCACAAATAATTTCCCAAGAACAAACTTTTTTTTTCCCCAAAAAATTTCCCCAAACATACTTTGCGATATTATCCTCATTCATATAGCCTAGCTAATATTATATAATGTGTTATAATGTACTATAGAAACTTAAACATCACAATAATAAACAACTGCCTAATCCACTTACTACTAATAAACTGATGGGTTCGAAGCAAGAGGTACCGTATAAACTCCACCCCCAAGGCCACAACTACACAATGAAAATGTGAACAAGCAAATGAGTCATCCCATCGTATGTATTTTATTGATAAAGACCGATTTTGAGTTTCGGCAAGTAATTTAAGTTAGGAAATAAAAAAACATCAGTAATACCTATGTAATAAATACCTTTATATAATATTGGTTTAATGTGATTTAGTTATTATTATTTGAGTACATTAATTTGTATGAAGCTAACAAAATTTGCATTCCGGTACCATAACAATAATTAATACCATAACAATAATTAGAACACCAGCTGTTTGTAGCCAGTCAAGAATCAGGAAACTGCCATTCATCAACCAGCACAAAAATATTGTACCGTATCGGCGACTCGGTCGTACGATAATTTTTGCATTAAAGATTAAATGCCTGATATATATTGTGTGTGTGTATATATATTGCAAACAAATCAGGCCCACCTATGTTCTTATTCATTTCTTATTTATTTTTCTCCAAAATAATATTTTTTCCTTATTTTCTATAGATTATTTTCCCGGCTAAAATTTCTCTCGAAAGTTGGTCCGACATATTCTGCACCCCAGTAAGGAGTAATGATTGTTTGTTATGTGACCCCATTTTGGTCATCTGTTGCTGGTTAGTAAGGGTTGGTTATATAAAAAATTGATACTGTGAAGTTTTAGATGATAGAAGGTTTTCAATAACTTTGAACTGATTTGATACTAGTCCTAGTAATTGAGTTGTGAATATTTTGTTCTTAAATCCCTATTTTTATTTTTTTTAATTGGTTACTACTAAAACAAGTACAATATTTTTAATTTTAATACTAATGGAGATATAATTTAAGTTTTTCAAAAACCCCTCCAAATTTTTACCCCCTTGGTCCGATATTGCCCTTTAACAAACTTGACCGAGATTTTCTATCTATGTATTTTATGCATTAAGTTGACATAAGTTAATGGTAAAAACTGCAATAGACACTTTCTTAAAAAATTGCCTAAAAAACATCTACTTTAAAAATTATTGTATTTGTTTTACTTGTTACTTAGATTGTTGTAAAATAAAACAAATATTTAAAACACTTGGTAAAAAACAAAAACTATTACTTAAATTTGTATATTTAAAAGTAAAAGTCCTGAAAGACCAATTTCGCTAAGACCAGTCAATCTTTTTTATTAATTTAATTTGAACATTCGAAATTCAGAAAGAATGTGTAAAAAGTTTGTTCTGTAAAAAACACAACCTTTGAAACCGCTTTTCCAAATATCTCTTGAGTGAAAAAGTTAATAAATCATTTCATTAATTTTATTTGTGTTGAGTTACTGCCTTCACAAGAGTAATACATTGATACAGTAAAATAAACCCATAAAATATGTTTCCTATTTACAACTTTTAATATCACACCAACTTGTATATATTTTTTATAAAATTAGAATTAACTATATTCTGTCTTATTCTGCACAAAAATTGTTATCAAACTATTTCTCTTCTTCTTTGTTTAGGCCTGAAGTTTCAGTAAATGAATCAGACCCTTTAGCACTTCCTGAAACAATATGTGTAAGTAATCTTAATTTTATTTTAAATCTAATAAGGGTTATAAACATTTTATGAACTGTAATTTGTAATAAAACATTGCAGCAATGTTTGTAAATGTGTATTTTCAACAAATCAACACAACCGAATGTCAAACAATTAAAACCATTTTATTTATGTTTGCTGAATATCCATTGCTAGTGTTTTTCTAGGCATACATTTTGCTTTTGTTCCAAAGCATTTTTAATTGGTTTATTTTGACATCTTAAACAACATATTAAAAATCAAGAATGAAGCATGTCTGTGTTAAAAAATATTTAAAACGTAAAAGTTCTATTTTGTATGAAAATCTCGATTCTTAAGGCTTGGAGGTCAATTGAGATTATTAAGAAAATGAAAGATAGTCAAACTCCTAGGCATTACCATTTGAAATTAAATCTCTTTGGTCACATGAGGACTCTATTTTACATTAAATTCTCAAGTCTTATAGTCAACATTTATATTTCTTTTACTCACTATTTCGAACAACCTTACATAGGAACGTCTAATCTATCCATGGGTTCTACAGGATAGAGCATATACTTCTTTTACAGAAACTTCGTAGCATGTTTTTCCTAAATAGTTTTTGCTTTGCTTAAAAAACTGATTTTTTTAACTTTAATATTTTTTTTTATTCTTGATTTTTAATTTGTTGTTTAAAACGCCAAAATAAAGAGATTTGTTACTGGAGAACTTCTAAAACAGTTGCCCAAAAGGGCTATGATCAAGTTGACAAATTTGTTTAGCGCTATGACTGAAACATTTTCCAAGCCTATGGAAGGTTGCTGAAATTGTAATGATACCAAAGCCTGGTAAAGAACCTCAAGAAATTACTTCTTATAGGCCTGTATAATTGTTACCTATAATGGCCAAACTATTTTAAAACTTTCTCAAGAGATTAAGCACCATTATCCAACGCAGTAAATTACTCCCATCCCATCAGTTTTGTTTTAGGAATCAGCATTCTACCATTGATCAAATCCACAGGACCACCGTTGTCGTAGAGAAATTCGAAAATGGAAAAATTTGCTTAGTTGTGTTCCTCGACGTTGAGAAGTCATTCAATAAAGCGTGGCATGCTGGACTGATCACAAAACTTCAAAAACTACTTCCACAAGGCCACACAGTATGTTATTGAAACCATATCTTTCTCATAGGTTTTTCAGGGTAAAGCAAGAAGAAGCTTACTCCGATTTAAAAGAGATTGAGGTAGGTGTTGCTCAAGGTAGTATTTTGGGACCATTACTGTATCTTTTGTATACCAGAGATATTCCTACGCCAAGACTCCCAGATACTTTTATTGCTACATTTGCTGATGACACTGCTGTGCTATCTGTAGGCGATACAATTGAGCAGTCAACTTGAAAACTGCAAGAAGAAATAGATTATATAAACAGTTGGGCCCAAACATGGTGTATAAAACTTAATGAATCTAAGTCAGTCCACATTAATTATACAAATAAAAAGATACATAATCATGTACATAATTATCATCAACGGTGCTTTGATCCCACACTCTAACACAGCAAAATACCTGACTCTAGATGCCAGGCTTCGGTGGAAAGAGCATGTTAAAAAGAAATACGATGAACTGAACATCAGGTTAAGAAAAATGTATTGGCTGTTGGGCAGAAAGTCCAAGTTATCTCTGCACAGCAAGCTAAAGTTATATAACCAAGTGCTGAAACCCATATGGACTTTTATGGCATACAGCTATGGAGATTTTTTAAACAATTGGATTAAGGGTAATAGTCAAGTTACATGCATTAACAGCATATGTACATACAATATTGTTGTATTTGCTATGTTGGTATAATGCCGGGTGGAACAAACCAATTGTTACACATAACTTAATTATTTAACTTTATCCGATTGTTTTGCCGGTTACACCAGCAATATAGAATCAAAAGGGCTACAAAAAAGATTTTTTTTTGTAAAAATGGTTTTTGAGTAATTTAAGTTTTAAATAATCAAAACCTCCATTTTGAAAAGCATGATTGGATATAATCGCTTTTTTCTTAAAATAGATCATTGTTAGGTTAAAATTCATGTAAAGTTTGAACTCAATCGGTCAAACATTTCTCTTGATATGAATTATTTTGTAAAAAAATAAACGGTACCAGGAACTGGCACATACTTTCTCACAAACATATTTAAATTATTAAACAGATTCACGGTGACTTGTAGGGTGGGGTAGGAGAGGTGTATTAAAGTTGTTTTCCCATAAAAATCCATAAAATAACAGAAAAACCAACTTTTCTCAAAAACGGCTCGAACGATTTTGATTAAAATTTTACAGTTTTTAGTACTTTAGGTCCCTAATAAACTATAAAATTTTAATCAAAATCGTTAGAGCCGTTTTTGAGAAAAGTTGATTTTTCCGTTATTTTAAGGGTTTTTATGGGAAAATTACCCTTAAAAATAAAAAATTCACAAAAATGAAAAAACGCCTGGAGATACCGTGGATTAGTACCTCCATACCAAATTTCATCAAAATCGGACGACTGGTTTAGGCTCTAGGTCTGATAACATCCACACAGACACACACACAGACATCACTCCGAAAACCACTTTTTTAGGTTCAGGGTTACCCAAAACGAATATTTCCACCAAAAACTCAAACTCGAAAATTTTGACGAATACAATACTTTCTCCTTATACTATGGTATAGGGGGAGAAAGTAAAAACAAAAGCCAGATTTTTGGATAAAGAAGCTTTTCCGGACCAATGCTTATATGAACTTTTTGTCTTATTTTTAGCTGTATAATCAGTTCCTGAAGTATTATCCGTTCCTCCTGTATAAGTGACATTAATAAGTGTGCCAAGTAAAGCGAAGTAATTATCTACTTCTAGTATCTACTGACTGCGCCCCACGTTTTTTAATCTTCAAGTCTTATAAATATCTCCATAGCCACTAAAAATTCGCCCTCAAAATTTTAGAAGGGCCACGGAAAATTATTTTATACTGTTTAGCTTGATTTAAAAACGTGGCATATTAAAAATTGTTTTTTTATGTAATTAATTATTTTTTGTTTTTTTAGTCTACAGACAGACATGACGGAAACCGAACTCCGATTGAATATTGTATTGACATCCAGTTCTGACATATATTTC
>JAGFPH010000641.1:139298-153520 GCA_018207615.1 Philaenus spumarius
AAGGGATATATATAAGGCTAAATGGCTGGAAAGCTGAGCCACGAAGTAGTAAAAATGTTGAAAGACTGTGAGCAATAAATAAATAATAAAATTTATGTACATATAACTAAATATGACTTTAAAGAAATACACATAAAAACCATTTGATATTGATTTAATTATTGTCAAAAAATTATCTTGATGTGTTCAAAATTATAAAATACACATATCATTTACATATTTCAATTATTAGAGTTCCTTATTGCCATTGGTTCAATTAAAAGAATCTATATACATTGCCATTCATTTAGTGAAAAATTATAAGTTCTTAATTTGACTATTTCACAATTATTTTATAATGTCCTTAATTTTAATAAATCTCGGGCTAGGGGTGATCAGGTAGAACTTGGATAATCTTTTTGTTATCGGACTTAATCATATTAATACTTTAGAAATAATAATTAAATTGATGTGCATCATAAAACAAAATGGCTATGGCTCAATAGTATTCAAAGTCTATTTGTTTGGTAATGTTATTTAATTTATATTTTGTTTATCAAAATTGTCAATTATAATCAATACAGAATGTACCAAGTTCTATGGTTTGTTTGTATTACTTAACACTTTCACTTTTTAAAAAGAATGAATCAATTGAAATACTCATATTTTGTTGGTTGGATGTACACTGATTTAAAACTACGGTGTTGTTGAATCCCTTCCTTTCAATAGTCTCCTAGAGGGGTCAATTGTATTGCTGGACCTTGCTTTGTTGAGGATCTGGCCTCCGATTGGTCGGCCGTACGCAGTTCGTATATGTCCACTTTATTTTAATATTCATCCCGTAAATTTCGCACAATCGTGTGTAATATTTATTAATTTATTTTTGTAAATCACACTTTTCTTTCAATTTTGATGCCAGGTTGGTTTATTACCAATATTTTTATGAAAAACTAGCTGTTGCACCCGTGGCTTCGCACACGGTCCAAAGTTTCGCCGCATAGTAATAAATGTTTAATATAAATAGGTTACATACCTTATACGTCCGTCTACAGTCCTAAATTCAGTCCTTATTTTGTAACGGGACTATCGATTTCGGAGTTCATGTCTTCATTGTCAAGTCAAGTAAAAACACATATTACACAGAAATTGTCATGGTCACACTTAACATAACACTACACAACACAAAACACTCAAACAAATAGACACGTAATAAAAACATAATATGTACATCGTTGGCCAACGGACGCGACTCGACTGACTGTAATGCGAAACTTCTTATCAACCTACCCCCGTTTGGCCGCTTGTAGAAGTATTTAAACTTATCGGTTTGCCGTATTTGTGTGTATTGATACGTTCGATGGTGTTAAACAATACGTTAGAACAATACTTGAGCTTGTCATTCAGAACATTATCCCTATCATACTTAAAAGCATTGTATATATGTCATTCCTCAAAGGTTTTCATAAGTAATGACTTCTTACATATATTTAGAATTTCTACATTAGTTTGGAAACTCTCAATGTTGTGGTTTTCTTGTACCAGGTGTTCGGCAAATTTGGATTTTTGTTTTCCCATAGTGGGTTTTGGGATGTGTTCAGAACCCAGAAGCACACAGTGTTTACTAAAGACTTCAAGGTCAATAACATGGCCAGTTTCAACACTTGTAGCAGTTATAACCCCGTTGAGGGAAACATGCCCTCATTTCTGCCAAGAACCATCTAGGCCTATACATATTATATTCCTGTCACCATCATTTTTATGCACTGTCTCCTTCACTGCATCAATCATAGACTCATTAGCCACTTCTACTATGGCAGGAACAATATGCCCCATATACCGAAAAAACTTTGCCGTTGGTTTAGGTAAGTTTAGAACTGCGCAAAGAAAACTCACACTACTTTGACCTTTGCCAATTGAATGCATTGCATATACCATCCTCAAGTTTAGGTGAAGAAGAACAAGTCTTCACTGAATCACAGTTAGGCCTAGAGCACTTCACAACAATTTTGGAAGCAAGTCCAATTCTTTTTGGAACATCGTACTGAAGTTCAGAGCCGCACACTTTACAACTAGCCAATGAAAATACTGTCTCCATTAGACATTTTAGGTCTACTATTTCATATATAAAATTAGAATTCTCAAACTCCTTGTAACAATCAAGGTGTTTTTTTAATTTAACTTTAGAAGCACTTACTGATGGTATGCTAGGGTTTGTACTTGAAGCACTGGGTGTAAAAGTGGGACTAACTAGGCCTAATCTAACTTCACAATTAGTTACTTTTTTATTTTCACTTTTCTTCCAAGGGTTTTTTCTCCGTTTGTTAACTTTTTTATATCTCCCCATGTCTTTACAAAATAGAACCTTCCAAAGACAAATATTCAAACTTACACACAAACGAAAATAAGATAAATTTCATTAAAAAACACAACTTTAGGTTATTCACAATGCTTTTACAGCTGATAGGTGTTTTGATTTAGACAACAGCTGTTTTGTCAGAGAGTCCTTTGGTACTACCAACCTAACAAAACAAAATAATTGTAAATATAGGGCAACTACTATACTCTGCACATACAAAACTACAAAATCCGAAAAGTGTAAAATTACCCGACAGCGCTTCACAAAACTTGTTGTGGAAATAATTATAGTTGACCAATATAGTTGGAATTTGTTTTTAAACTATTCCTCAATAATTAGGTAATAATTTAAAAAATCTAAATTTAAAAAAAATTTTACTGTCTGACTTCACTTAAATAATTGTATGGAAACAATTTAGGTGAAAATAATCCAAGCAAAATAAAATATTATTGTTAAGATAAAATCTAATTAAATATTAAATCAAAACTATACTATTAGGCCTTTATCGGTATATTGTAGGCTACCCGGGGGCTGTTCAAATCACAACTGCACATGACTGTACTTGGCACCAAGCCAGATAAAACTACACTAAAACCTCGCTTATCCGAAAATATTTTGTTGTACAGTAATTGAGCTCTATTACCACAACTAACTCTCCTTGATAACGTAAGTCATAACGTTATAACTAAGTCATAATTATAACGTCTTGTTTTGTAAGAAATACAACATGATGCAATAAATGTACAGTAATAACAACAACTAACATTGTAATTTAGGCCTAATAATGGGTAAAAACGCCAAAATCGGTTTATCCAAAATTTTGTTTATCCGGAAAGGGTCTGGTCCCATCAATTTCATATAAACGAGGTTTCAGTGTAATTGAAACAATTTTAAATCTGTCTTATGCCAGAAATAAATTTAAACTTAAAAATAACTATTTTTTTGAGACAGTAACCTTAAAATGTTTTAGACATAAAACGTGATTCTTATTTACTAAGCCAAGTCTCTGTTTTGCGAATAGAGGGGTTCCCTATCAACACTGTTTTTAACACCAATTTTTTTTTTTTGCAAAAAAGTCAATTGAAAACAGATAACAGGTGTTATAACTAAGGTGTCTCTGGTTATAACATGAAACATTTCTTAGGCTTAAGATGAATGTTTTTACAAATAAACAGGCGTTAGAAATTTGTCAAGAGTCTTCAATACCAGTTCTATTATAGTTCTCTGCAGTCTTACAAAACCTTTTAGAATATTGAAGGTAATTTGCAGGAAGTAGTTCATGAACTTCAATAATATAATTGTTGGGAGACTACAAAAATAGGAGATAATCAATTTTTCATTAAAATTTTACAGGATAAAATCTGTGATTTTGAGTTAAATTATTTGAATACAGGAAATCATAGGGACGACTTTTATTACCTATTTATACATTGGAGTTTTCTATAAAAGTTACTATTGTATGAATACTAAATAACAAAAAAAGATATATTACAAGGTGTGTTTTACTTAAATGACCTATTTTTGGAGAATGTTTTTAAAATAATAACTGCAGCTCATGTATTACTGAAGATGACGACTTTGTCTTAACATGCTTTTGATTATTAAACGTATGTGTGTCAGAATTAGTGTATTGTTATTTTTTAATAATTCCTTCTCACTCGTCAATCTTAAAGTTTATTAATATTTCAGGATTTGGGGGCTCTGAAGTCACAAGATTTATCTTTTAGTAGCCATGTTGTAAAAACATAGTAAAAACAGCTTACTCCATTTTGGGGTTTATTTGTTGATTGGGAAGGGATTTTAATAATAATGTTGTTCTAACAGTTTTATTTAATTGTCTAAGTAGATCAGGGTTGGAATTTGCTTGTGTTGTCTGGTCCTCATCACCAAATTATTCCATAAATATGATAGAAAAAGGCCAGAAAAGATTTTTGGGTGTTTGTTTTGTAAATAAATTGTATTTAATAACCAACAAATTTGGCCGATAAGATATAAGGATTTTTTAAGGGTATTTGAAGTTAATTCGTTGACGGTTAGGAGAAATTTGTTGCAATTGTGTTCTCGAAAGGAGTTATGTATGGCAGGATCATGAGAGCATAAGATAAACATACTGGTATATTCCACATTACGGGAGAAGAATCAAAATCCCACTTCACCAGGACTCCATTAGAACCAATGCTCATGCCTCGTTGCCGCTGAACTCATCAGTTGCTCTATATAATTTGGTCGCTCATAAGTTGAATGTTTATTGGGGTTAGTAGGACTACTTTGGGTATATTTATCCAACTTAAATTGTGGGTTTACCCGTTTTGGTAGGACTCAACAGTTAGGCATAGTGCATAAGTTTCTTATTTTAGTTATTATTTCTTTGTATATAATGTATTCAAACATATATTTATTTGGTTTTGATACTATAGTTATGCAGGAGTTATTATTTGTACAAATGAAACAATTTCAGTTGTTTCCATCTGCCCATTCAAGTAACACCGCTTCAACATTAGAGGCCAGCACTTGCTGGTCCATAATGAAATGCCGGTCTTGTTTCATTTAATCCAATCAGCTGCTTTAGCTGTTAAGAGATAAAGGAGAACAAACCTTTATCTTCAATTCAACCTTGTGGTCGCTCTCTCGTTAATAAGGTTTCAACATGTAGTTGATAAATAACACTACACAAATAAACTGAAACACATTTATTGAAAGAGTTATTCTAGTTCCCTGATTTACAAAATAATGTCGCCGAGTTGAGTTAAGAATAAAGAAATAGTAATTAGTTTCATTTCACAGTCATTTGATTGAGTTCCATGGAATTCCTGTTTCTTTCTACAAAAACCAGCTGATGCTGTTCAAGAGTTTACTCATGTAATTTTTTCAAATGCAGATCTAATTAGCAACAAAACCTCTTTTCAAGGGATCTGCAACTATTGTTTTCAGCAACACCAGGTTTTTTCAATCAAAGATAATGAACTAAGTGAATATAATTTTAAGATCATAACTTTACAGTTAAATGTCTTGCCACGAATTGATTTGCATCTTCTATGAAATTTAATCTTACTTATTTATTTTTTATAAAATAGCAAGCCATTTTCGGACCTAACCTTAAAAGCTTGATATACGATATATATATTTTAACCCATATGGTTCCCTTTTTAGATGGCCAACGACCTTTTTATTTTTTTATTATTTATCATAATTTAAGATTTTGTACTAACTTACTTTTAACTCCAGAGAGTGTATGCAATGTGTATTAATATTTACAACACACTATTTAATAAAACAATGGTAACTTCACACAACAAATTAAAACATTTATTCGTTTCAAAACACAGTATAAAATAATAAGATTAAAATTAATAACTATATTAGTTATCAAATCAACTGAAAAAAATAGTAGAAAAAATTATAGAAAAAGTTTAATGTTTGTTGAAAATAATAAACATAAAATGTTAACCAATATAATATGTTCTATTTATATACTAAAATGTTGTAATATATATGATAATGTTGTTACAATATTTATATGATGTAATGAAGGAGAATAAAGAAAGAGTAAAGTTAAGGTTGTTAATTATAGAAAAAGGTAATAAACATTAAATGTTAACCAATATAATATGTTCTATTTATAAACTAAAATGTTTTTACAATATTTATATGATGTAATGAAGGAGAATAAAGAAAGAGTAAAGTTAAGGGTGTTAATTATAGAAAAGGATTAATGTTTGTTGAAAATAATAAACATACAATGTTAACAAATATATTATACATTTATTACAAAAGTAAAAATAATATTTATAAAACAAATTTCAGATCAATAATGTACATACCATTACACATAACTTGAGTTTATTTTTCTCTTTAATCTTCAGATATCAAACTTTTGGACTTTTTCGTTATTCTATTACAAAATGCATAGTTTACAATACTGAAATTGAATATGAAGTTTACATAAATTATTTTAAATTTTTTTATGAATATTGTTTATGAAAGATAAAGTAATCAAATTTCGCTTCAGGCCTCCAGGAGGTAGACCAATTTGATCACCAAAAGTGTATAAAGATGCCAAAGCATAAAAACAGTGTTTTAATTCTATAAACAGCTTTGAATTACCAAATAAAAGTGACTCGTGCTATTCTTTTTCACAATAGTCATTTTTTGGAAATGTTATTGAACAATATTTTGTTTTGTTTTTATATTATTAAGATATATAAATAATGTATTTTATACAACTAACTGTAATAATGTATTTTATGCAACTGTATCTGTGCAACAGCACAGATAAATGAAACTATTACAAATAGTCAACTTTATTGCTACAGGTGCTGCATTGTGTGTGAGGGCGAGGGGTAGCAGGGGGAGAGGGCATAGTTTAGATTTTATACACTAGATAGCATGCCCAGTAGCGCATAGTCTGTAAAGACTTCCTACATTTACTTACGCACCCCCTCTCCTTACTACATAAATGAATGACGGAGACAGGAAAGCATTTCCCCTAGTTTATTTATACCGTATCCCTCACTTGCGATCAAAAGTGTAAAAAAAATGTCATGGCTTTTCGGTATTGAATCTTATTTTTCCTTATAAAAAGCGATGTACGTATGAGGGTTTTTCAACTTCATTTCAACATAGAACTGGCGACGGCAAACAGACGAGAGGGAGAGTGTAGGACAGTGACGTATGAATGAAGAGCACCCCTCCGCTCTTCCTCACTTCTACCCCTTAACCCAGCGTGTCCGTTTTAGCCAAAGCATTAGCGCGCAGTCTGGATGAAGGCGTCGGAACTTCGTCGAACCATCGCAGCACTTTCTAACATGAAGTCAGATATCTGTAGTTATTCTTTTATCTGTGGCAACAGTCATCTTTTTGGAAAGTTGAACAATATGGAGTTTTGTTACCTGATATATTCTTCTGTGTTAAAATGCTCATGATGTATTTAAAACAAATATTAAGATACATAAATATTGTATTTTGTACAACTGTATTTGTGCAACAGTATTTTTTGTGAAATGTTATTATACAATTTGGAGTTTTGTTCCTGATAATTATATTCTTCTGTTTGAATTAGTTTTAGTCCTCATGTAATAAACTTACTGTCAGCATGATTATTTCTTTTAAAACAAAATTACAATTTCCTCATGTTAACTATTAAAGAATTAACTACTGATAGTATCTTTACCTTCATTAGTCATAAATTAAATAATATTTAAATGTTGTCTTGTCATGTGTCTTTTAAAAGTACTTAAACAAGAAGCAGAAAATTCACACTCCTTACATTTATATGGTTTTTCAGCAGTATGTTTTTTCATGTGATGTTTAAGGTAATATAACTGAATAGAGGAATAATCACACTCATTACATGTATATGGTCTTTCACCCGTATGTCTTCTCATGTGTCTTTTAAGGGTAGTTAAACAAGAAGCAGAGAATACACATTCCTTACACTTATATGGTCGTTCGCCAGTATGTTTTTTCATGTGGATTTTAAGGCTACCTAGTTGAGCAGCAGAAAATGTACACTCCTTACACTTATATGGTCGTTCACCCGTATGTCTTTTCATGTGTCTCTTAAGGTTACTTAATTGATGAGCAGAGTAATCACACTCCTTACACAAATATGGTCGTTCACCAGTATGACTTTTCATGTGTTGTTTAAGGATGGCCAATTGAGTAGTAGAATACAGACACGCTGTACACTTGTATGGTCTTTCTGTGGTATGTCTGTGCATAATATGTCGTTTAAGACTATCTAAATCAACACTCGAATACTCACATTCCTTACACTTATATGGCCTCTCACCCATATGCCTTTTTATGTGTTTTTTAAAGTACTTTAATTGAGGAGACGAATAATCACATTCCTTACACTTATATAGTTTATCTACAGCATCATATGCGTCAAGAGTTGAATCTGGAAAATAAAAATATTTTCTTTTAAGTACAGTGAAAGTTATCTATTATTAGAAGCAAATGTTTATAATCAGTGCAAATGTTTAGCATACTTCAAAATATGTTTTGAAACTTTAAAGTTTGTATGTAGGATACACAACATAAAGTTTTAAAATGTAGATTTAAAAATTTTGAGTCTATAAAAGGGGTAAAATTTATTATAATTTTTAACAGTTGGAGCTATGGCATTGGGACCACTTTTATTTAATGTATCAAAATGTAAACTTTTGTCATAGTATTTTTCTAAATAAATAAAATTTGTATAATAGCGTAAAACATAATGGCATTTACCACCCTATTTATGCACCAATCAACAGCACTGTAGACTAAGAAGTGGGCAATAATTAACTTTAATCAATAAACAACAGTCTTATAAGCTTCTAAATGGTTAAAAACATGGAAATAATTGTATTTAATACCATTTTTCACAAATTGTCATATGCTGGTGTAGCTATGATTTTGTCTATTTAGGTTAAATATTCCTACGGTAGAATACATTTTGAAATAAATGTATTCATTTTAAGTTATTTGAAGGATTCAACTTATAATGCCTGACAATGTCCATTGCAATTGTAATAATTCATTAGTGACAGTAAAAATAAAAAGTTAATATTTATTTTAAAAACTAATTTAGACGAATTCTTCTACATTTAAAAATTATTTTTGTTTTCTTGAATGAACAGTCCTTCTATTTTTTAAATTGCTATACGTTAAATATACCAATACTCTAGGCAACATTTATATTCAGGGTTTGTGTCGTTGATTTCACCTAGCCCTACAACTGCAATTTTTGTTTTTCAGTTAGTCCTAATTTCTAAATGTTTAGGTTACTTATTCATTAGGAAATGTATTAACGTTGTAAAATTGTTAAAATCCAATATTGTAGCAATATTGTCAAATCACTATTTGACTTATGAGAATGCAATCTTGTATTTTTTTTTTTTTTTGTTAATGATTCAGTTACCAGTATAATATGTCAAATTTTGCTTCATATACTTTTAGGTTGCTTACAAAGAAAACAATTTTACCTTTTGCACAAAATTGAGAAACTTAAGTTTTTTATTATTTATTAATACACCAGCAACAGATTTTAAAGTAATAAAAGTGGTCAAGAACAGTTATAGTCTGTCTGATGAATTTAAGCGGGTTGAGGGAGAGTAGAAATTATCCCTTCTACCACTCACTTCTGCCGACTTTGAACGCCCCTCCCCTGCCGCATCAATGTTCACTGGACTCGTGGTGGGGTAGGCGGGATGAGGTACGCGACAAAAACAGTACCCCTCCACCCGCTTAAATATATCAGACAGACTATAGCTCATGTCTGTTCATTTATGATCAGAATGTTTAATTGCAACATGTGCGACCGAAGCATTTCTATTAATGCAAACCATACAATTTTAAGTAGAACTGTGGCCAATTACAAAATACATTATGGGACTTCATTTCCTAAGAAAATAACGATGAATATATGCCGTCTGAGCAGTGTGGCACTTATGTACTTGTAGCTAGTCTATGAGGCGCATATAATCAAATTTTGTAATGGAAATTTAGAACTTGATGTCAGATGTTGTCAATAGATTAATATTGACTAAAAAATAACAAAACGTTTTGAGTGTTTTACCAAAGCAACTTTTACCTCTTGAAGACCGAAATAAATTTTGAAAACCAATTTAAAAACCCCCAATTTTTTTATTATTTATATTTATTTTGAAATATGTATATTCAACACCAAGAAGAGTTTCAAATTAAAACTTACATATTTTTGGAATATTAGTATAAGAATGGTCCCATATTTCCAGTAATGTGATATTACGTTAGGGGGAACAGATTGTTTATATTACGATACAAAATCTTTTATGTGAAATTAAGTCACTAAACAAATTTTGTGTTCACAAAATTTAAATACATGAATATGGAAGATTGCTTTGTAGTGTTTTATACATCTGATTTTGTATGATAGAGTCCAAAACAAGGGGTAGCATAAAGCCCAACATCACATTCACGACACTGGTCGCAAGATTCTCGACTCTTTTTTTCAAACAAACAACACACATCCTTGTTGCATTTGTTTCCGTTTGTGTAGCAGGAACATAACCTGGGAAAATGGCTTTCTGTAAGACGACTTGGAGCTGGAATCGATCATTGTCGCAATACTAGCTCCCTAATTTTCTCATTTGTTTTATTTGCAACTTAAATTCCAAACATTTTAGTTTTCCCCGCATTTTGAATACAATTATATATTAAAACAGTTGCACAATGCCTAGTCAATCAAATGAAAAAACACTTTTTTATAGTATTCATCTCTCCCGTATTTGAATGATTTTGTAGTTTGAAACATATTGTTCTCAACTGTAGTTGAATGCGCAGTTGACAATAAACACACATCTTTTTTATCTTTCCACTTTAGCGATAGTACGTTTCCTTTTTGATGTGAAATAACTTCACCTTTCTTTAGTGTTTTTATCATAGTAATTGTTTTCTATTCGCTTTACAGTACCTTATTGGTTTTACGATAAATAAGAAATTTTGCCAATCTATGACAAGGGTAAAAATGATCAGTGGCCAAGCAGTAACCCTGATCAATAAAGGCTCCATTACTTTCAATACAATTTGTGTTGATAATAGCTCATTTTAAAAAGCAGGAGAAAATTGTGTTCCCTTTCTGGTGCAAATAATAAAGGAGCCAATATAATCCGTCTAAGATTTGCTTTAGAATATAGGACTTTATTCTAAAACGTGCTTGTTTGATTGGAATGTATTGTTTCCACCTCAAACTTCCTTTGGAGAGTGAAACGTTATTACACAAATAAATAAATAAAAATAAATAAATGTCAGTATAAAAAAAAATAAATATTTGTGTTACTCAATTACCTGCTTATATGAAATAAATACTCACTTGAACTAGTCACACTTGAGGTTCCTTTTCTTTAATGAGTTTAAATTGAAACTTTACTTAACAATCTTCAAAAACGTAAACAATGGAACATAACCTCAAATGCCATGTTAATCAACTCACGTAGTCTCTATTTCATATTAAATGTATCATACCAATCTGTGCGCAACATCTCACTGCCGAGCCGTGTATTACGGAATCTTGTGCACTGCGCATGACAGAATACAAAATCGCCGCCATGACAATCAGCCGAGAGATCTTACAAGACATTTTGCAATTTTATAAAAAATAAAGAAAAACATCTTAAACTACACTGACTCTAAATTTTGGGTTCGACGACTGCAAAAGTACTGAATGAAACGGGGCGGCAAGACAAAATAATCAGTCAGACATGACAGCTGAAACAAACTATTTATTTCTCCATTTTATATAAATTAAACAAAATAGGCAATTTGATATTTAACATCTCACATTCATTCAACATAACACTCATACAAATTTACAGGTATGCAGACTTACTTAATATTACTTACTTACGCAATCGTTTAATCTACCACTGAAATTAAATTCAGAATTTAATTGAGTCTGTCCAAAAATCACTTGAAAAAGCCTCACAACACATTTGTCCGTCGATATGTCTTTTAGTCCACCATTTTAGTCTATAAGTCCACTTTCAAACACTGATAATACTCGATTAATACATCGCTGACGATGTTTGTCCTGTCTTGCCCTTCACTGTTCGTCGACTTGACAATGAACACACCACATCTTCCAAGCAATTGCACGAAAACTTAGCTCTCTTACTTACAAAAGATTACGATCGAATCTAAACAGAATCACCTCTTAATGTCATGGAATACATATCAAAATTGAAAAGACGCCTTTCTTCTACTAACACATTTACTTTTCGTTAACGCATTCCATTTACTGACGCCGACTTGCTCCTACTGACGCCAAACGTTGCTCTGCTTTGTGGGTAGCTTCTTCAACCAATCAGGGCTCGATATTCTTTCACGTGTACACGTCGTGTTGAACACCTGCTAACGTTTTATTGATTTTTGACATGACGTCATATTTTCTGGGACCTGTTTTGAGGCTTTTTCCTACATTCGTCTACATATTAGGCTAGGTTTTATAAAACTCAAATTAACATAAAAATTTAAAGTCTGCATACATACTAAGAAGTTTTAATTATTTATAAGGACTAGGTAGTCTGCATAATTCCCTTTCAAATTGTATGGTCAAGTTAAATTATCTAATATTTGTTAATAAACGTTCCATGTTGCTTGAAATTTCAATATACCACTCTTTCTTTAATTTGATTCTATTTTTTACTTTTTAAATTTCTAAAGTCACGTGTCTTACAAGAGTGTAGAATTTCATCGATTGAAATATCACCACCTGGTGTGTACAACTTAGAGACTGTTTTGTAGAAAGATTCTACATCGGTCAAATTTTTCTTAATTTTGGAGCTTAATTTGCATTTTTATTAAATGTGTCATCGCTGGAAAATTGCAAATATTTTTCAAGAGAAAAAACCTTTTTCATTTTATAAATTTACCAAAAAAGAAGTTTCTATAATGTCTCTTTTACACCAATATTAAGTTACAGATTTATTTACAGGTGACAACATATATTCGAAGCCATGGAACCAACATTTTCCTAGTGTTAGTTGGCACCCAATTTTGATCGTGTTATTGAGCGTACAGGTTTGTTTGCATTACGACTACAATCAGCCTATTTTTTTTACACAATGGATTCTGATGATGAAGATACTGTCGTGCTGTTATGGAATTTCATTAAACTGTTTGATAAGAGTCATGGTAGATAACATTGGGTGCATCCAATAAACCAAAAGCGGGATATGGTTGGTTTTCTGAGTGAGCTTAGAGGTGACCCATGCAAATTTTATAAGTATTGCCGCATGACAATCAGCACATTTGATTATCTTTGTGCTTTCCAATGTCTTGCCAACATCTAGCTACAACATCTTGGTTGTGATGATCCTTCGATGTAACATCATAGAGCTCTTTTTGGCTCTCAACCAATGCTAAAAGTCGATCTACATCCACTACAAAGCTTTCGACACCTTGCGCCTCTACACTCATGGTTTAGCAAAACAATTACAATCAACTGCACAACAATACGCAATATAAACACCACTAACTGACATAAGAACATCTGTGAGCACATGTAAAAAGTTATTGAATAGGGGCTTCCACGCATGCGCAGTTCCATTTGTTAGAAGGTGTTTTGTCGTAATACGAAACTTGGGGGACCTTCGCCAGACAAGGAAAAAACGATGCAGCCAGTGTGCGGGACCTCCGTTTAACCCAATGTTAAACCGAGCGCATCATACACCTTCAGACACTGTCATACAAAATGTTTTGTTGTAAGTCAAAATGTATGATCTGGTGTGCGGCCGGCCTTAGTGTTAACATAATCTATAAAATGCCTAATAAGTGTTGTGTTCTCGTTGTAAAGAAAATTATATAAATGGACAAAAGATCCATATATTTAGTTTCCTAAAAGAAGTTAACATATTAAATAAATGGATTGCTGCTATTCCCAGTGTATCATGGTACACCAACAAAATATACCAAGGTTTGTGAGTTACATTTTATTATTATTATTACAAAGAACATATTATTTGGACAGTTACAGATTAAGATTTAAAATCAGGACAAATTGTTAGGCGCAAATTTACTATTCGACCCTAGGCTTATGGCAACAGAAATACAAGAATAATAGAAAAAAACCTAAAAGGTTCTAACCTAAGGTATTTAGTCACAGTATATTTACCTGTATTCAACATTTAACGGTAGAATTTAAAACAATGTCCTTGTCTGCAAAAATATTAGGGTAGGGTCGAATAGTAAATTTAACCCTAACCAGAAAACGTAATATTAACGAACTGGTTGCTGAGTGGTTTTTGCCCTAACCTTATTACACATTTTCTTTTCAAATAACAATAAAATTACGGATCTTGTATTATTTAACCCTAACTAGAAAACATAATATTACCAAACTGGTTGCTGAGTGGTTGTTGTCCTA
>JAGFPH010000641.1:155684-167383 GCA_018207615.1 Philaenus spumarius
AGGGGCGTGATTTAAATTTGCAGCGGCAAACGTGGTTTGCGTTGTAACGCGGTCCGGCTTTACGCGATTTTGCTTTTACGAGGTAAAAAAAGTCCTAGAAAGGTTTATAGTATTTGATCTGAGCTGTTTTTAGTGTAGACTACAGTTGATAATTTAAAAAGTTATTGGTTATTGTTTGTCATCTCACTCTCCCCTCAAGGTCAGTGCTCTCATAACGGTACCTTTACCCATCCGTACTTGCTGTTTCATTGTCTGGGTTTATCTATTTTTAGAACTAAGTCATGTCAAGAAATCAAACTATCTTTCGCTGTCAGTACCGAAAATATTGGTTATAAGTGATAAAACGTAGTAAAAACTTTATTTCTTTCAACATTTTTTTACTGTAATTGTAATTAATTCTTTAAAATTAATTTGACTTGCTTTACACTAAATTGATGTCTCCAACTAAATCACAGTATGCCATTGACCTTCATTTGCACAAGTCCACTTGTATTCACGCAGAGGTGTGTTGTAGGGAAATCCCATCTTGTATGTTTTGTTATATTTGCGAGTATTTCGCCGATTTATACAATGTTATTAAATTCGTACAATAATAATTACAGTGCTACACTATAATAATTATTTACGAATTTTGCATGTAAGGACTTTGCTATTTATTCAGTATTTATTTTTTTTTGCAACCGCGAATAATCAAAACCGCGAATACCAAGTCCGCGAATGTCGAGGGATTACTGTAGGGTATAGTGAAAATAAATAAGTACAGTACAGTACTGCACATAATTCCGAATTTAAAGTTTTCGACTTGCATAATCTGCTAAGTTGTAGATTTCAGGGAGTTTGTGCGCTAAATGGAACAGCAGCCGCTGTTGAGTCAGCCGTGCGCCTGCCGCCACCCGCCGGCCAGTCACTACCAAGTACACTGAATGAATTGAATTATCCGAACAAATTGATTATGACCTGAATATTTTCGGTGTCGATCGTTACGGTAAGACATGGTGACTAATCTTTCCGGACATCCGCCAAATTAACTGACGTAGTTTTAATCATTAACCAATATTTTAACGATTAAGAGTTAAAAGTTAATCAGTTTTAAAACTAACAATTAAATTAAAAAGTTATCCATATTTTTAACAATAAATTTTAATCGTTAATCCCAAGTCTGCTGACTCGTGTCGTCACCAGTATAGCATAACATTGCACAACATCGTGTTTTGTCACTTTTATTGATTTATTTTATATCCACTGACATAAAAGATTCTAAATTATTTGTTTGGGTTAATTTTGCACAACATGAGTACTAGCAGGTTTTCCTCATGAATTGTCAGTTGAAAATTTAGTTTTAAATCAACACTATTAATTTAATTCTGTACAAAAAGAAAGTCCAAAGAAAAAAAATAAGCATACACATTAATCCTTTCCCCGGTAGTCATAATTTACACCAAGTGCCTCATACCAGACTGGCCAAATTTGTCACTTATATTCAAACTACGATAACTAATTAACTACTTATTCAATATACATGAAATTTTTACCATAATATGATATCTTAATATAATATTAATATATTATCTTAATATTATATTGGTATATACAAAATTTGTATATTTACTTACAATGCAGCACTGAATTTTTTAAGTCCAAATAAAAAACAAATTGAAAATAAGTTTACTCACAGTTATAACTTTTACAAACATGTTAGAAGACACTTTATATTTGTTAGGCTATAAACTGTCTGTTTTATTTGTGTTCAATTACTACAAAACTACATTTAATAAATCAAAAAATTAACCATGTATTTTAAATTCTGTCTAGCCATGTTTTACGTGACTCTTGGTTTACGAAAGTTGTGCTACAGATGATTATAAACACAGATCTAAAACCCTAAACAGCTGGAAGAAATTACAAATGATATGCAACTGTACTGCAAAATGTTCTCTGAACAAGTTTCTGAAGCTAGTTTAAAAATATTCCAACAGATAGCGAAGTTATACGCATTTAAAGTTCTACTACGGATTAGTACGGAAAGCCGAGGAGTGGAAAAATAAATTGCTACGAGTTACTACGGAATACCAGGGAAAGGGTTAATAATACTTTAAAAAATATAAAACAATGAAACTTTTCTAAGATTGAAGACAACTTGCAACCATATCTTAGCCCTAACACGGACCTTCAAAACTATTGTTTTGATTATTTTGTATACAACAAATTTAATATACTCATATATCCATATCTAAACATTTTGTACAGTTACTCGTTTGAGTTTAAACCATTTTCAAAACAGTAAATCACAGGGCTGTTATCCAATTTTTTACACGATATGTTCTTTTTTGTTCGAATGTGTTCTTTCAACTCTCTTTTTTATATTTGTGTAAAATAGAATTATATACAAATTTAAACCTTTTCTTGTTTTATAAACATTTTTGTAAAGATAATTATCACTAATTTTACATTCAAAGTTGAATTTTGCATACTTATAACAGTACAAACTCTTTGAATAATATTTACTAAATAATTATCTTTTTTTAGATGCTGTCGTAACAATCCTTGTGTTTGTCGTCAATCTTATAACATGATGGCCGTTTCAACTATTTTTCAGTCATTAACATATGTTTGCAGTTCGCACACTCGGAACGTTGTTAATCATTAATTTAAACCACTTTCACATAATCTATATATATAAAATTCAATGTATGTCCGTCTGTACGTTTGTCCTTTATGCGTTACCAAACCGTCCATCCGATTGCTTTGAAATTTTGCATAGTAACACAGGTTAACCCTGGGAAGGTTTTAGGCCATTTACCGAAGTCCTAGGACATTATGGCTACGCCCCAGTGGCCCTCAAAGTTTCAATGTTAATCTTAAGGAAGAAGAAAGATTTATTTTGATTTTATCAAGGGCACAAAAAACAGCTGTTCGTATGAAAAGCTTAAAACAGCTGATTTTGATCAACAACTGATTTGGATCAAAAACTGAATATAATTTTAGGTTAGGCCTACATTGAATTTTTTTTTTTACGATGAACTAAAACACTTGGGCTAATTATTAGTATCAGGTTGATTTGTCTATCCGTGCAAAGCCGGGTCGGGCCAGCTAGTTATATATATACAAAAGACACTGCAATGTACACTGAACAAAGGCGATGATAACCACCTAGGTTTTTCGCCTTTAAAAACAAAAAAAATGTACATTGAACACATATAAAATTAAAATTGAATGTCGAAGGTGTGGAAATCATCAGCACGTGCTACACGCGTTGAGTGCTACTCGTACTGTTGAACAATAAAGGGACTTAAATTGCCGTAATTGATAAGCGCTGGTGGCTGGTGAGATGCTTCCTGGTATCAACTGTATTATTTTCAAATTGTCGTAGTATGTCAAACAGTGTGCGAGATTGGAATAGGGATTTGATGTTTAATAAAATATGAGAATCTTTTTTTGTGGTTTGTATATTTCATATTCTTCTATGGCATTCATTATCGGTCCCTTTTACTTTCTCACTATACTATAGTATAGAGAAAGTTTAGTGATCGCAAAAAAAATCGATGTTGAGATTTTTGTGGAAACATTCGTTTTGGGACCCCCTGAGACCAAAAAAGTGGTTTGTACAAAATGTCTGTCTGTATGTATATAAAGCCAGAGCGAAAACTATTCGATAGATTTCGTACAAATTTGCACCAGACATGTCAAGTAGGCCTGTACAGATGCTCGAAAAACAAGTTTGAAAAATGTTGAAAAACAACCCTCTTTTTGGCAAAAAAACCCCCAAAAAATCAGTTATTTTTTTATAAAAAAACCGCTCTAACGATTTTGATTTGGCTTAATTGTAGCCTTTAATGTACCCTACCATATGCAAAAAACCGCATCTTTCTAAAAATTCTCGTTTAGCTAATAATAATAATAATAACTGATTTTGGGGGGTTTTTGGCGAAATGGCGAAAACTATTATTAGATCGATTTCAAACAAATTTGCACCGGACATGTCAAGTAGGCCTGTATAGATGCACGAAAAACGGTTTTGAAAAATTTTAAAAAACAACCCCCTTTTCCGCAAAAAAAAACAGTTATTATTTTTTTATAAAAAAAACACTTTAACGATTTTGATAAAATTTGGTTTAATTGTACCCATTAATGTACCCTACCATATGCAAAAAACCGCATCTTTCTAAAAATTCTCGTTTAGCTAATAATAATAATAACTGATTTTGGGGTTTTTTTTGGCGAAATGGCGAAAACTATTCGATTGATTTGAAACAAATTTGCACCAGACATGTCAAGTAGGCCTGTATAGATGCACGAAAAACGGTTTTGAAAAATTTTGAAAAACAATCCCCTTTTTCGCAAAAAACCCCTCCAAAAAACAGTTATGATTTTTTTTATAAAAAACCGCTCTAATAATTTTGATAAAATTTGTAGCCTTTAATGTAACCTACCGTATGAAAAAAACCGCATCTTTCTAAAAATTCTCGTTTAGCTAATAATAATAATAACTGATTTTTTGTGGTGTTTTGGCCATAAACGGGGTTGTTTTTCAAAACCTTTTTTCGTGCATCTATACAGGCCTAATTTACGTGTTTGGTGCAAATTTGTTCGAAATCGATAGAATAGTTTTCTCTCTAGATAATAATAATAATAATATTTATTAGTTAATCTACTTTAATAAAAAATCACCTCTCCTACCCCCACCCTACAAGTCACAGTGAATCTATTTAATAATTTAAATATGTTTGTGAGAAAGTATGTGCCAGTTCCTGGTACCGTTTATTTGCACTGTTGTAATATTTCTAGATTTGATTCTAAATCCATGGTCATAGTCAATTAGGTGCTCGGCGAACTTGGAATGTTGTATTTTGTTTAATCTGGATGAGGGAAGGTGTTCCTTAAAACGTTGAGAAACGAACGTCCAGTCTGCCCTATATATATTTTTGGGTAATCGTCACATTTGATTTTATATATTCCCTTGCCATCGAATTTGTCATATGATTTTGTTTTTGATGGCCTCAGAATTTTTGCTCAATGTTGTTGGAAGTTCTATATGCAATATTGTATCCTTGTTTATGGAATATGTTTTTTTATTGAGTGTTCCAAAGTTTTATTGTATTCTAAGGTTACATATTTTTCTTTAGGTTGGTCTGGTGTGTTCAATTTTCGCTGTATATTCGTTTTTTGATATGTTTGTTGATAAGTTTGTCTATTGTACGTTCTTCGTAACCATTGGATACAGCTATAAATTTAATTGTTTTAATTTCTAGATTATAGTCCTCAATGTCCATGGGAATGTAGAGAAATCTATTTATGAAGCTGTTATAAGCGGTAAGTTTGTGGGTTATGGGATGATTAGAAGTGGTGTGGCTAGTGTGGATGGTTTGGCTAGGCTTCCTATATATTTTGAATTTGTGCCCTTGTTGTGATTTCATTATGCTGAGGTCTATATAGTTTAGTCCTAGTCATATTCGATATCCTGAGTAAATTGCAAATTGGAATGTACTGAGTTTAGATAATTCATCATTAAGTTTATTTGTCTAACTGTACCGTTAAACAAACATATTATATTGTCAACATATCTGTAATAGTACTAGATTTTATTGAAATATTTGTTGGCTGGAGTCATGATATATGTGGTTTCAATGTTATTTAAAAATATTTCGGCCACTATGCCGGAAATTGGTGAACCGTTTTCCGGTTAAGAATTTTTACGACAGCATTTAAGAAAAGATAATTATTGTTTAAAACAATCCAGTTTAAGCTATCACAAACAAAATATGGAATATTGATTAATTATTATAAAAACAATTTGCAATGTGCAAACAACAACTTTGATTTAGGCCTAAAGTAACAAAAGACAAACCTGTATATATTCCAATCTCAAAACTCACCATATAATCAGAATCCAAATGTTAAATTGATCAAATGCCGAGAAATGTTGATCGATATATTTATTTAGAATGACTTGTAACAATAGAATCTATTTTATGATACCTTACTATCTAGGCTTAAACATACTTTACACCATCACAAATACACGATAAGATCACAACCCAAATTTCATAAATAAAATACTATTTTTTTATTGAAAATTCATCGAAACGATTTCTGATATGAAAACAAACATCTTGAAAAGTTACGATCAAAATTAAGAAATTAGGTCAATCGGTCGACGGCGATGTTTTGATATCTCTGCAACCATGGAAACAGAGGAACGAGATGCATGACTACGCCGATGCCAAGGGTATCGTTGTAAATATAACAGATAAATAAGATACATCCATGTAAATTAAAAAATTTTATTTTATCATATTGAAATACGACAATCAATGATTTAAATTAGATTAAGCAGACAATAGTTATAATTAGAATACAGTAAAGCACCGATTATACGAAAGCCGGTCATCCGAAACGTCGGTTTACCGAAATATTAAAAATTCATGCCAACATTACACAAGCGGTGCGACAGTCCGGTCCATTTCACTGTTCCACGTCCACCTTAACCATTATACTTAACCTCATTTGTATTATAATGGTACCAAATCCCAAAAGTATCAAAATAACGCAGAAGTAGCATACCAATAACCTAACCTTTTGGAACCAACATTCTTAAATAGACTAGCCTACGATGTAATAGAAAAATGCATATAGCTTTAAAAATTTCAAAATGAAGCAGACACAATGACAATACTGTACCTAGATATTAAATTCAATATAACCAATGTATATTTATAAACTACATATGTAATCCAGAATCAACCTACTGTAAAGACATTTGTAACCTAACCGAATATAACCTTCAACCAAAACAATGCATAATTAATTATTATTTTGAAACAATAACACCACAACTCAGTCACATATTTATTTATTAATCACAAGTACATGTACGAACAACCACGTGTTATTAATAACATACCATGAATAGAGACAATTCAAAATTCCATTTGTAGATATCAAATACATGGAAAACCAATTGCAAATTGAAACACATACTTGAATAGCCTAGCTGATCACATAAATACTTTACTTCTTTACTTCTTGGTACATGCATCTAGCATCAAGTAATGCCAACCGTACGGTGTCTCTCGTACACTAAACAGGCCAATTTCCAGAAGGTGGAGTCAGTCAAAATTTGTCTGAGGGTGATATCTGGTTGAAGTCTTCTCTTTAACTCGTCTCTAGCCTCGGATTTGATGGAGCATTGAAGGAGGATGTGTTCCAAAGTTTCTTCCTCTTTTTTGCATTCCAGACACAAGGGTGACTCAGCAAGTTTGAAACGGAAGAGATATGACTGTGTGACAATATGTCCTATCCTGGCTCTTGAGGCAAAAGTTGATACAGATCTGTGCATATTTTTATAGATGTTAATGTCGTTTGGAGTTTCAAGAAGAGAACGAAGGTGACCTCCGGTTTGTTCAGCATTCCACTTTTCTATCCATCTATCTCTCAGAATTTTGTTAGTTTTGGCTATGCAGCTACTTAGAGATTGTTCTCTAGGTGGTATTGGATGTAAGTTGGAGGCCAACCTTGCAGCTCTGTCAGCCTCCTCATTCCCTTGCACCCACAATGTCCAGGTATCCACTGGAAGTAGATCTCCTTATCCGAGCACAAGTTCAGTAGATGGTAAATTTCTTTTGTTCTATAATAATAGTTTGAGGGTTTATATCTTTTTATGAGCTGTAGTGCGCTTTTAGAGTCACTAAGAATACAAATCTTTTTGTTTTCTATCTCTGTGCAATGAACCACTGCTGCATTAATGGCTAGGAGCTCTGTGTCGGTGCTGGAACATGAATTTGCTGGAATGAGGAAGGATTCTTGTTTACAATCCAGGAAGTAGCTAGCTCCAGATTTTGATTCATTAGGATCTAGTGATCCATCTGTATAGATTTTATAGCATTCTTCATAACTCGACTGTATAACTTCAAGAGCTGCCGCTCTCTGTGCTAATACGTGATCCTGCTTTGATGTTAGTCCAGGTAGGTTTAAGCTGACTCTTGGTGATTGGTAGCTCCATGCAGGGATGCAGTTGACAGTAGGATAAGACATTGGTTTCATGTCTGACATGGCTGCGGCCAATAATTTTGTTCGATAGTTAAAAGATGATTTATGATTGGTGCATCGGAGATCCCGTTTATGGAAGGCATTTGATGTGTCTGCAGACTTCTGTAAAAACTTGTGCCAGATTATCTTTTGAAAGTTGATCTCTAAGGGTTCGATGTTGAGTTCTATTTCCATTGCTCTCACAGGGGTTGTTTTTGGACATCCCAGGCAGATCCTTAGGGCTGAGTTTTGAATTGTATTTAATTTATTTATATGTACTTTTGCTGCAGAGCTCCATATTTCCACCCCATACATCATTTTTGATCGGACAAAAGATACATAAAGTTGCCTCAGCATTAGGGTGTTGGCTCCCCACGTTCTACTAGATACAGCCTTTAGCAGATTTAATCTCCTTGTGCAGTATGCTGATATTCGTTGAATGTGGTTCTTCCACAAAAGTTTAGGATCTAGAGTGAGTCCTAGCAGTGTAGGGTTTGGGTTGTAAGGGATTTGTTTCTGTTTGCAATAGAGTTCTGGGACAAAGTTCTTCAGTGAATATCTTCTTGTAAAGAGGGTGCATTCTGTTTTGGTTGAAGAGATTGACATGTTCCATTTTTCTGTCCATTTATTAATAATGTTTAAAGCAATTTGCACCTGCTGTGTGGCTTGTATTGGGTTCTTATCAGAGCTCCATATTGTTATGTCGTCGGCATAAATACAACCATTCACATCATGGGGCAAAGATGTTAGCATGTCGTGGAGTGCTGTGTTGAAAAGGGTTGCGCTTAAAACTGATCCTTGTGGAACTCTACAGTAGACTGAGACTTCATCTGAGAAAGTTTTGTTGACTTTAGTTTTGATTGTTCGGAGTTTCAGGAAATCTTGGAGGTACCTCAGCATTCTACCTCTGATACCAGCCAGCAGGCAATGCAACAAAACTGTGGAGTGAGGGATTCTGTCAAAGGCAGCTTCCAGGTCTACCATTACAGCTACTGTTATAGTGTTTCTTGAGAATGACTCATATATTGACTCAGTGAAGTAGAGGAGGGCATCTATTGTTCCTCGTCTAGGTCTATATCCAAACTGTGGTGGGTGCAGTTTGTTCTCACTCTCCAGCCTCCATACTAGCCTATTGTTCACTAGCTTTTCCATAAGCTTTACAAGACTGATCACATAAATAACCGAAATACATTAGAATAGACGTTTAGCGTATGTAAATTGAATTGTAAACACTGAATAATTTTACAAAGTGTAGTTTCTATTATTATTCAAGTATCCATTGAACACAATGTACCTAAGGTTATAAATATTGAAGTAGTAAATGTTAGCTGTGAGAACGAAAACATAGATTAAGCCAATAGAAAATCAGTATATTCTGTCGTGGTAAAGTCATTATGATAAGCAATATTATATTTAGAAATTAGAACAGTAGAATCAAAGTAAGTTTATTATGCAAGCATAATTATAACAAAACAAATTAATACCAATACGATAAAACACGCACTATATTTGTTGCACCAAACGAAGCGACAGTTACCTGAAGTTTAACCGTAGACCTACTCCGATGATGTAATCGATATTCGTACGCCGCCGACCAATGAAACAATCAGAAATACATGCAAAACTCACACGGCAGGAAGTAAACCCAATAACTGCGAGAGCATCAGGAAGCCAAAAATGGCGTCCCTTTCAAAGAGTCGTACCGAAGCCATTGCAAAGTAAAGGTGTTTCAATTAAACAGTGTTAATTTTTCGAAAGTTTATAAAATAATAATAATCAATTCAGTGACAATATTATATAGAGAATGGTAGTCTCTATCCCATTTATATATTTAGCAAACTATTTGACCACCTAATGGACATAAACAATTAAAAGTGCAACTTAAAACATTTCAAAGAGATCAGTTATTTTCAAACAGCCATTAAATAAATGTTTAACTGTTCTAACAATTTTATAAATAAGAGTAAATTTTAAATTTTCTATATGCGTATGAGAAGTAGAAAGGTATATTCAGTGCCAGCAGAGTGCCTACCTTGAGATCAAATGAAACTAAACTCATGTTAAGAAAATAGACCTTGCAAGACATTTTATTTAACCTAATATTACAAATGAGCTAAGCCGATGGTGCATACAGACTGTATCAATGTAAATCGAATTAAAGATATCAATGTAATATAAAATATTAATACTATAAATTTGTTAATAAATATTTGTGATAATATTGACCTTAAAATTGTTTAAATTCCATGCTGTAGCCTACGGATTAGTGTATTAATTAACTGCAGTAAGTCCATCTTCAGGTACTTCTACAATGACACAATAACACTAACACATAAATACACATACCAATTTTTTTTTTTAACTTTTAACGATCTCCAATACGGAGTAAAAATTTGTATATGTATTTATGTGTTAGTGTTATTGTGTCATTGTAGAAGTACCTGAAGATGGGCGAATGCCCGAAACCGCGGTCGTAGGAGAAGAACAAATTAAACAAAGGATTAGATTGACGTACTAAAGAAGGTAAAAAATAATTACTTAAAATTGTGTTTGAGTAATTAGTTTTACATTAATACCTTAGGTGTTAATAAATATAGTAAGATATCATACATATTATAGAGATTTTATAATTTTAACGCCCAACTTTGGGGCATTTCATAAATAGAAGTCAAAGTTTATAATTTTGGCTTTACAAAAAGAGATTTTATAGTATCACTGACATCATGTTGTTTTAACTGTCCATGCTGTTGTTTGTTGAGCTGTGTGACTTCTAGCAATGTCGGCGAAACGTAAAAGTGTTGTGCTTAGTCTTTCTGACAAACTTAAATTTGTAGAACGATTAAAAAAAAAGGTGCAAGTGGATCAAGCTTAGCTCTTGGGAGTTTGGTGCTTCGAGACTGCTATTAAATAGTTGGAACAGCAAGACGAATGTGATGATGTGCAGCTGCTGTCTTTGAAACGACGCCTATGAGCATAGGCTGATCCAAAAGTTTGTTTGGGGGAGACAAAATAGGGAACACCCCCAGGATAAAACAAATTTGGTTGTTGATAGTGGAAAACAGCGTTTAACATTACAATTATAATTTTGAACCGTTGACTGTTGAAGGAAAATCGGGAATGGATAAACTGGTCTGACGGTCAATATTTTGGGGTTAAACTAGTCCGGTGGTTAGCGCCAGGGCTGAGGAAAACTGGCCCGATGGTACAACATAAAAAAAAAATCATCTTAAGATAGTTCTACCCATCATTAAAGAAATATGACCTTTAAAATAATTAGATAAATAATTGAACAGGTTAGGTTAGGTCTCTGCAGCACATTTCAGAAGAACAGGAAGGTTTCTTCTTATAGCGTTGCTCAAGTTTTTTTTATGCATGTGACATCGTCTCGAGTGATATTGTCAGTCACGGGATCGAGAGCGAACGCATCTCTGTTTTGATCAATTTTGCAGGTGGTCTCAGTAATGTGTAGAAACGTATTCCTACTTAGGTCGGAACACGGTTCGTGGCTATGTACACCCACGGTCTATAACAAAATTTCACCCACGCAGCCGTGAATAAATGCGCCGAACATCCTTTTTTCTAGAACAGCGTCACCGACCCGAGCACGCTTGATGTCAACTGAGCCGAGTACACCCGATTTAGCGTCACCTACCCGAGCACGCTTGATGTCAACT
>JAGFPH010000641.1:167393-180102 GCA_018207615.1 Philaenus spumarius
GTACACCCGATTTAGCGTCACCTACCCGAGCACGCTTGATGTCAACTAGAGCTGAGTACACCCGATTTAGCGTCACCTACCCGAGCATGATGGTTCGGTTTCATTCACTATCCAGAAAGAGCGCAAGGTGCGCCTAAAGAAGTTTTCACTTCAAAAACGGGTGTGTACATTATAAATTGTAACGAATGCTGTCAATACTATATAGATCAGATAGTCCATTTAAAAGACGGAGTATGACATCAGGACCAGACCACTTGTACTTTTTGTTTTTTGGATCGCTATTTCCGAAAATTGGGGTCCCACTGCTCTAAAATCCTGGCGTCACAACTAAAAATGCAAAACGTCCTAATTTTTAAGGGTTTTTCATAACAACGTTTATGACACTTCCAAATAATGCTATGGAATGTACAAATTATGATTAAAATCTAGAAATTTAGTAGTCCCATAGAAACCGACCAAGAAATGCACCACAAGGGTTTGCCGTAGGGTGTGAAAACATCTCTAATTTGACCAAAAAAATGAGGAAATGATGGAAAATAAAATGTTTGCTCTACTTTTTGGTGGGAGGTGAAATGAACGGGGTCATGAGATTATCTGAAGTAGTTTTCAAACATAAACGCAATTTACATAAACGCAATTTGGGGGTAGTTTGCCCCCCCCCCCCCACCCAAGGAATTGAAAACTACTTCAGATAATCTCACGACCCCGTTCATTTCACCTCCCACCAAAAAGTGGAGAAAACATTTTATTTTCCGTTATTTCCTAATTTTTCGTCAAATTAGGGGTGGTTTCACTCCCTACGGCAGACCCTTGTGGTGCAATTCTTGGTCGGTTTCTAAGGGAATACTATTTTAGTCATAATTTGTGCATTCCACAGCATTATTTGGAGGTATCATAAACGTTGTTGTAAAAAAAACCCCTAGAAAGGGTGGTGTTTTGTATTGTTAGGGGTGACACCGGGATTTTAGAACCGCAGGACCTTGATTTTAGGAATCAGAGACCCAAAAAACTTAAAGTACATGTGGTCTGGTCCGTGGGGCATTTCAGGTCATACCCCGCGTTTTAAATGACTAAGATAGAAAGAGCATTTTTACAATGATATAAAGAACACCTACAGAAAAAATTTATGATATAAAATCAAATTTCGCAAAACACATTATTGACAACGACCATAAAGATACAGATTTGAAACTAACTTCAAATCTTCATCTATGCAACAAACGAGCGTTCATGGATGCAGTTGCGGAACTATAAATATACAAAGCTTTCAAACAATGATCTATTGAATGACCAGTTAAACTTCAAGTCCAATGTATTATATGATACAGCGATGAGAACAAGAGATAAGATAACTCACAGTCAGTAGCAAGTTTACCTTATCACAGTGCACACTGTACGTCCTGTTAACCCTCCAAGTGCTAACGTCGCATATGCGATGTATAAAAGTTGCGTTACGGTGCTAACATCGCATGCGACGTTTGCGCAACACATTTTGTAAATGTGTACGACGCAGCTATTTTTAATACATCGGATACTTCTATGTACGGTAGTGTTTGGAAAGAGTCACTTTATTATAATTCAAAGTTTTATAGCGATATCAACTCAAACAAATTTTCGGCAGAATTGTCAAATCAACTATCTAGTCGTGTAGTACGCGTAGATAGACGGGGAACTCGGATTTTGTTTGTTTATCCACTAGTTGTTATTCATTTTTAGTTTTAGTTTAGATTAGTTAATTTTTATTTGTTTTTGTAAATGTTTATTTATTTTTTGAAGTAATTATGAGTGAACTTAGCAATTTAAGTGCTGTTAGAGGTGCGTTAGAAAATTGTGATTTTTAGAGACTTTGAACTGTAAATATTTGTTCTTATTTTTTTTCTTGTATATATTTATATAATGTGTGTGTTATTCCTTTATAACAAATTAAAACCATAAATATTGGGCCTAGACAGTACTTTTATATCATTAGAGGCAAGTTTTTCTTCTTTGTGCAAAAAAAACATTTTTTTATAAAAAACTGAGTTTTTTTATAGACAAAAAGTTTGTTTTTTACAGCAAAGTAGTAGTGTTATGTATATTTCTATTCACCATAAAATTGTGTAACTTTTGGCTATATTGAATTTTTTACATTACTTTTGTTTACATATTTTGAGTGAGGGGTTTTAGAACACAAACAATTTTTTTTTTTATTTCTACTTTGGTCAACAAAAAAAAAGGTTAAAAATTATAAGGTAAGCCAGTTAAAGCTATTTACTGTAAAGAGCATGTAATTGTGATTAAAATGATGTATAATAAGTCTGACTTTACTGTTAGTGCGTATTTTATAATGATTTTAGTTAATAAGCATGCACGGAACCAAAAAAACCCTTAGCACTGAAGAGCAATATAAAGTAATGTGAATAATCGTGAGTGTGCACTTAATTATCGTTTTTTCCGAGTGGCCACTCAGGTTCAGGTGAATAATAAGAACAGATTCGGCTCCAACGACGAGAGGGCTCTCACCCCCTCGAGTAAACTATTGACCTGCGAGTGGGCTCTCCAGTTATCAGGTGAATAATACCGAGTGTACACTCAGCTGCCTGAGTGCCCTTTCTAAGATTTGCGAGTCTCATCAGTAGGACACTCGCCCTTGTTGAGTGAGTAGCTATGGCCGAGTTTATGCCGATGAGGAGATGCAAAATTTATGTAACCCGTCGCGAAACCAGTGAAGATGTGTTTAAGATTTTATACAGGTTCAGTTCGCAGAATGTTGAATGGATGAGTGAGCACTTTTTGGACGGTGAAGAGACGAATCGTGGTGGGGCTTTAAGTAAGTTTGAAAAAATGAAGACTTTCCTAAGATATGTTGGTGACCTGGATTCCAAGCAGGCGTGGGCGAGGAAATAGGGTGTCACAGAACAACGGCAACAAAAACTATCCAAAATGTTATGAATGCTATTGTTAGGAAGAGCAATGTTTGGATAAAATTTCCCTCCAACGATGATGAAATGGAAGTAGACATGGGAAAAAGGCGGGAAAAATATAATTTTCCTTCAGCTATAGGCGCCACAGACTGTACACATATTCCTGTGGTAAAACCGACCCTACACGTAGACGAATACATAAACAGGAAACGATTTGCGAGTATAAATGTGCAGGCGACTTGCAATGCGTATGATGAGTTTACCAGTGTTGACGCTTCCTGGCCTGGGTCGGTACACGATGCGAGAATTTGGAGAAATTCTTAAATTCTCCCCATTTTGGAGAAGAACACGGTAGAAGCGTTATTGCTTGGAGATTCTGGTTACGGAATTTCCCCTTGGTTAATGACTCTCTTCTCACCTCCTACAACTGAGCAAGAGAGGGTGTACAATAGAAGTTTATCACAGGAACGAGTAATAATTGAAAGATGCTTCGGACAGCTAAAGCAACGCTTTCCTATGCTGCAACATAAACTGAGAATAAAATTAGCTAACGTACCAACTTATATCTTAAGTTGTTTTATCTTACATAACGTAGCAAAACGCCTAAATGGCGAAGATTTTGTTGTTGACGAGGAAGAAGAAGAAAGAGTTGAAGACATCCAAAATGCTTACGTTGGTGAACGAGCGATCCGCGAAAGAGGGCAACAAAGAAGAATTGAATTAGCTAGGATCATTTACAGAACTCGTTGTAAAACAACCATGTAAAAACAACTGTTTCCCATGATAAATGGTAGGAGGAGGGGTTTTCAAGTTGCTACTTGTTCATGAACAGCGAGAGCCCACTCGCAAACAATTGACTAAGCGAGTGGGCACTAGCTAGTTTTCTCCAAATCTTTATTCACATGATTTTCGAGAGCATACTCGCTACCCGAGCCGACACTCACCTTCGTTTGGAGAGCCCACTCATGAGAGCCCTCTCACCATTATTCACATTGCTTATAGTCAGCACTTGGAGGGTTAAATAAAATGAATGGTACAAAAATTGGGTTTCTTGTGTTTTTTTATATATATTATACATCTTAATGTTTGACAACCTATAAAAGCGAGGTATTTTTGAAGATGGAAAATAGTTCCGAAACATGTCAATCATTGACAAACATTGTCACATGAGAGATAATATAATTCGACCACGCAGCTGGACCGCTGACGTGAGTTGAGCAAATTTCCAAAATTAAGTTTATATGCCTATGTTTTCGGGTTTCAATCAACAATTTGGGAAATAGGTCTACTCACGAAGGCGTTGAACAGCTGTCTGTGTGTAAACAATATATTAGTAGAATTTGTTTGCGCCTAGTGGCCTCGCGAGTTTGTACCACTTACTTGGCTTCGAACCGGGTACTTTTATGGTATTTTACGTTTTGGTCGATTTTGGGGGAACCAAGCGAGCTATAAGGTCGCGTAAAAAAACAAAATGTGCAGAATATCATCCTACATTTATGTTTTTAGAAAAAACTCTAAAAAATTTCATTCTCGTAGTAAAAAATCTCAAAAAATAGTCACTTCCGGTCAAAAAACGTACTTCCGGTTGTTGGATTTTTTTGGCTAACGAATTCATCCGAGCGACATAGACAACCAACACGTATACCAAATTTGGACCAAATCGGACTTAAAATGCGGCCGCTAGAGTGCGAACACATATATACATATATATATAAACATATAAGTATATGAATTTTAATGACACCCCAAAACGTGTTCTGGGGATCATGATCGGAGCTCATTTGCTACTCCCGACCTTGAGTCTCACCATAAGGGCCACTGCAATAGCTCATTTTTCCTATGGAAATTCGCTAATAAGGTAAAACATAAAATTGCAACAGATAGCTTAAACATTGTTGGAAGGTCGACTGAACTGAGAAAGTGTTTTAATGATTCAGCAGTGAAACTTTAGCTGTTGCACTCAAACAGTATTGTTTAAACTAATGAAGAAAAAAATCATAAAGACATAGAGTCAACTCTCGTTACTTGGGTGGGGGGAGGTGATGTGTCGGATACCCACTGTAACGTGCTGCCGCAATGCAAGCCGTTTACAAACAATTTATTAATATAAAATAAAAAAAAATTAAAAATAAAAGTTAATTTTTGACAAAAATATTTCTAAGTTATTTTTTAATAAAAAAAAATATACCTTACTGTGTTACAATTATTTATTATATCCCATCTTCAATCCATTTACTTTATTTATTTAATTAGACTATCACTTCAAATTTACAACACCTTATTCCCAATGAAAACAAACAAACATAACTCCAAAACTGAAGTTAGGTTATGTTATGATCATATCTGTGACTCAACAGTTGATCATTAAAATATCTGTTACACATAAAACTATTTCATCTGTGACTACAGTTCTCTGGTTACAAATGGACTCGTCCAGAAGTTCAGCCGCCATGTTTGTCACATGAAAACTTTACCTCCAAATCGTCTCGTGTTCACCAAAGACTGTCGCCATTTTGATTTACACACAAAGAAAACTGAAACTGAATTTATAATTATAACAAGGTTCGTTTACCATAAAGTACTTCTGGAAAGGAGAAAACTCAAATTAAGAAATCATAGTAGCTGGCATTAATACTTTAATTAGTCATTTTAGTTTCAAAAGAACACACACAAAGGATATTTAAACTCAATTTGGCAAGTCATTCTAGCTATCACACTCGTACTCTCAAGCATTCACATTAATGATTAAACACATTATTTTAAAACTACAACAAATTATATTAATAAAATATTCAATGCAGACTTAATGAAAATCATTTTTGTTACTTACGTATTTCGTTTTATAGTGCACTTAAGAAAAATTTATGAATTTATAAAAAAAAACTTACAATACAGAAAAATATGTATTTAAATCAGAAAAACCCCATAATTGTTTATTCGTCGCACTCTAGCCACTTTGAATTTAGTTTGTTAAACACTCACTGTTCAATTCTTTATGTAGAATGTACCAAGAACGCCATGCTTCCACTCCGATTTTCTAAGTTGAATTTTCAAAGCAAATTATGAATAAACTTCATATTTGTTTATCATTTCAATAACAACCACTGTCTCTACTTTTGTTAAAACATATTTTGACGGTGTTACAACTCTAACTACTGCAAAAAACACTTATTGAAATCATTTCGCTGGAGCAACTGTATACAGGTCTGGTCAGATCTAACTCTTGGATGATTCTGAGAAAGACGCTCGTTCTTTGTTCACCTTCCTAATGGTGTGACGTCACATCGCCTGACTTTCCATGCTGCCAACTTAACATAGCAAATTAAGTTCTTTGAATGTCTGAGATAGTCTGTGATATATTCATCACTGGCTAGAAACTTAGTAGATCATAGCTTCAAACTCTCCAATACCGTTTAAATGTTTTTCATATTTTGACACATCATGAAACACAATTTAATAGTTTAAACAAAACTGAATTTAAATATGAAGTTAATATTATGTAAGATTTATTTTGAACTATTAATTAATGTCTGCATTTTCCTTTGAATTTCTATGTTTATTAATTTTCATGAAATACTTAAATCTTTTAAATTAGGCTAAATGTCCAAACTTTACCTTACGACCCCTTCTACGTTATACTCTTATTTTAATGTTTAAAAACCCTGAAACTCACATGTATTACACACCTTAATAGTAATATTAATCAAGAGTGGATTCACACTGACAACAAACTACATAAAGAATTGTTTGTACATAAAGAATTTGCTGAAGTAAGTTTGTAAATAAGATGCTAGTTTGGTTAGTTAAATCAGTCTGTTAGAAACCTTGATGGTGGAAGTTCTCCTGTCTTTACCTCCAGCCAGAATAAGTTAAAGTTTGGGTCAGCAGAGAAAGTCTTGTACATTTGAAGTACTAAATATATTAAAGAATTAATTATCAAAATTACTTCAACTACCTTGAACATCTAACCAGAGGGATCACGCTCTAAAACCTACTTAAAGACATCCCTTTGGTGAGAGAAGTTGCCAAACCACGATCACCTGAATGATGCGCCTGTCACAATGCATTTTCAAACAATACCAAACACGACAGTATTACACAATATTTTTTAGGGTACCGAACTTTGGAAAAATATATAAGTAAAATGCTTCTTTAGTTCTGATTAAAATAAGTATTATTTAGCATAATTTATAACCATGTCAAAATTGTTTTCCAATGTGAAAAAACTACTGAGACTATGACAGCCCTTACCTTTTAAAGTATGAAACCGTAAAAAGGTCACTATTTGAACTACAACAATCTCGCCCCTCATTCGGGAGCCACCTTTACAACGGTGTGGAGCCCTTGGTCTCTAGAGCAGTTGCAAAATAAGTTAATATCTCCTACTGGAAGAAATAGCCTATCTATTTTGTCTGGCCTAGGTGATACAACTGGTTGTCTAATATTTAGCTGTCTAAATATTTCAACTAAAAAACTCTCCAAATTAACCTTCCCGTAATTTAAATTTAATTACTTTTAATTAAGCTCAGTTTAGAATACAAGAATTTATTTCTACTTTTTATCAACCTCAAAGTAGTGAGAACAGTGGAACTGACCTTTTAAATAATTGTGCTTTGGATATTTTGATAATTAAACACTGTAATAATTCTTCAAATGCAAGGAAATATTGTGATGGAATATGCAAACAATAGGTAAGTGAAAACTAAAACTTGTTTATACTGAAAAATAATAATTAGCAATTTATTCAAATTTAAAAAAACATAAATTAAAATATTTTCTTTCTGTTGGAATCTTCCTAACAAATACAACTTTTAAACAAATTAATTTAATTTTACTTCTTCTTAATTTATTAAGGCAGAACAAATTTCTTTTTCTACTGTCTTTTAATAACTTTATTTAATTTATCAATTTAAATTTACTTTAGTTTTTAATAAAATTTAATTACTCCTCATATTTACTTATTTGAATTTACTTTATTTTAATTTAATTAACTACGACTTTTTAAATACACACCAAGAAAACAATCAATTAATCATCCTGCCTAACCCAGTATATTCAATAAATTTAAATGAATTTAATCAGGCAAATTTATTAGGGACAATATCGTAAGTACGCTTTTCACAGACTTTAGATACGCTAAAGTTCGTCGTCTTTAACAGTGCAGTTGTTGTATGAGTGAGCTGCAGGTTGACTAGCAGGGTTGAGTCACTATCGTTGGTTGCTGTCTCAATTCTGAAGTCGTGTACAGTTGAACAGCATGCTGTGGTCTTGTAGTCGTGTTGATATTAAAGTTGTACTTTGTAGGTGCCTGATGGTTTGAGATGTCTTCCTGATGTCCGGGATTCGCCTGTTCGGTTTCAGCATTGTTAGTCTCTCATGTCCGTTCGTTCGCCAGTTGAGTCCCTGAAGTTCCAATAATGAAGTCAATTTGCTACTTCATTGAAGTCTTAGTATGTTCAATATTGTTTGGCTAATATTGAACAATGAACTATCTCGAACTGTAGTAAATACTAATAACTTTATACTTGATATGCAATTACTTTTGATTTTAGTTAAACGTAGTAAAAATTTTCTAAGTCCAATTTTATCGAAGTAGTATAACTTATATGTCACATTGTAAAATAGCGTCAAAAATTTTAAGAGTATCTTTTACATTGCAAAATCTAAGAGTAGTCCAAGACATCGTGTCCGTCGTTTATATAAGGTTAATTTCCACTAGATCTGTTACCAACCTTTAGTAACTTACACTACATTTTCCTTGTCCTAAATTTCCCATTTCCCCGGGACTTTTCTTCTCCAGATAGTTTCCCTTATTTTCTTATGAATTTTCCAGTTTATTTTATTTTTCTATTTTACTTTTTTCTTAATTAATTCCGTTGTTTCAATTAATTAATTTGAACATTATACTGGCATCACTGCTTGCGTGCCGCTGATTGGGCCGTCGTTCCCCGCTCAATCTGCGCTGATATCTCTGTCGAGTGTCTATTGTTTTCATTCTTTTGTTTGTAACTCCTCGCGGCATCGTCTGATTTTCCCGCGAGTTGGCTTTTCTTACTGCTTGAGTTTTCCTCTTCCTCCACGAATTCGATTGGTTGTCGTAAGACTTCGCGTTCTCGCCCAAGGCCCACGCGTGCCTTTCACGTCACGTTTTCCGGAAAAGTCTTTCAGTTTTTCCACCTCACGATTTTCTTTCTTTCCACTGTGTAGTTCTTTGATAATTAACGCACTAGCCGTCATTTGGTAAAGTTTTTCTTGAAGTTATGAGACTTATAAAATTTACGTGTTTTCTGTTTTTTGTTTTAACTTATTTTCCAAAATTTATTTCATATACTGGTGTTTTAATACATTAATATATTCTCCTGCTTTAACTTTAACTATTTGAACCTTTAAAACTTTAATTTTCTTATTTAAATTTACTCTAAGGTGTGAAAACTCTCACCCTTTTTTCTATAATAATATTTAAATTTTTTCTTGGTTTTCCATTAATACTTTTTTTTACTAATAGATGTTATGCTTAACTTTATAAACTTTACTTACCTTTATTTCTTTCATACTTATATGACATTTAAACTTCACCATTTTAACTATTTTCTAAAATATTGAAAATTTGTTAATGACTTATTTCACCTTCCTTTTAGGTCTATTCTTACATAAACCAAAAATACCTTTCTTTCTGGCTTTTGAGAAAATTTGAAATTTTCCCTTAACTTTAGACTTGAATTACATAAGCATCGTTTAATATTACAATTTGGGAATTGCATGGCTAACACACCCGTGTTTAGCGTAACGTGTTTCCTTTAGCAAACCCAAATACATAATATTCCTGGATCCCGGTATTCCCTTAGAAATCATTAAATGGAGGCTAAGTTATTTTTTAATTTCTGGACAAGCTAGAGTTCAACAGTCAGTTTCCATAGGTAACGCATCGCTCGCCCTAACTTGTTCAAGGTTACACTACATACGTTCAAGATTCCCTTGCTGGCCTATAAATATCGTTTTTTACAAAATTTTTGTGAAAACTGAAATTTCCAAGAATTACACGGGTCCTGCCCGTTGTAGAACGTTCAATATTTCACAAATGTAAAGCTCAAACTTATAAAATAATATGAAGAACTATCACAATAAAATCCATGCAACTTACATATTTTATATCGGGTAGTGCTACATGTTCTATATCAGGGATTGCCAAAGGATCCGATTCATTTACTGCAGCTTCAGACCTAAGCAAACAAGCATATTGTATTTAGTCATTATATTTGTACATCACACATGACATCGTTATTATTAGGCCTAAACAACTACAGAAATTGAGAGCAACAATTACATTAGAGCCAACTCTATAGATTATTGTACTTCATCATTGTATTATTTTGTGAAGGCAGCTCAGCCATCTACAACTTAATACCATTAAAATCTGCATATTATACTGTATTAAGTGTCAAAAACTTTAAATAAAGTAATAAACTTGCAATTTTAAAATTTGTTCACAATAACTCAAATCTAATTCATCAGTTTTCATTAGAAAACAATTTATTATCAATGTCATGTTCTACTATCAAAAGTAAAGAAAATGAGTATAAAATAGATTGACTCGCAAAAATCTTCAACGGAAAGTTTTACATAGTATTTAATTTACTGTACTGTTCAAATATATGATTTAAGGAATACACACATTAATTTAGCCGCAAAACCAAAAAATTGCCTAGAAACATAGTGGTTTGATAAACAGGATATATTTTAATTAATTGTATCCATTTGTCTTTTAAACATTATTTTAATTTATCACGCAAGGATTTCCTTCCTTAATCGTCTGTCTACTCTCTTCGTGTGTGGTGCGGTGCTTTCGTAATGTTTTCTGAAAGTTGTTGACAAGTGGTTGTTAAGTTTTTGTTAATAAACTTTGAGCTTGAGGAGTGAGAAGGAATTATTTAAAAATAATAACTTTCACGCGGAGGCCCCAAGAAATCAGTTTGGAAGGTTAGTCGTGAATTAGCAATTCCAGTGACGTCTGTGTGGAGGGTTTTAAGGAGACTCTTACAACTACAAGCTTATCGTGAGCAGTTGTTACAAGCTCTAAAAAGCCTACAGACTACGGTTTATGTGCCAACTTTGCAATGATATGTTGCTGCATGACGATGAAGATTTTCTGGATCGGGTCGTCTTTAGTAATGAATTGACATTTCACCTAAGTGGACATGTGAACACTCATAATGAACACTCAGCATCTAGGGGTTAGTAAATCCCCATGAGATGGTACAGTTGCAACAAGACTCCTCTGAATTTTGCCATATCCCGGCGTAAAATTTTTGGACCTTTATTCTTTGCTGAAGCAAGTGTAACTGGTGTTACTTACCATGATGCGCTACAACTATGGTTCTTTCCTCTATTGGAAGAATCTGAACCAAAGAAATTTATTTGGCAGGAAGATAAGTCAGTTATAACACATTACACAATTTGTTAAACGATGTTGTAGGCGACCGCTGGATTGGCCACAAGGGGCCGGATGACAGAGCTTTTCGGGATGGCCTAAACATTCACCAGATCTGACGGCATGCGATTTTTACCTTTGGAAGTTCATAATGGATCATACATATGTGCCTCCGCTACCAGCTGGCCAGACTTGGGATTAACGAATAAAAAAATTAATGATTAAAATTAATCTTTAAATATATGGGTAAATTTTTAACTTAATCGTTAGTTTTAAAACTGATTAACTTTTAACTCTTAATCGTTAAAATATTGGTTAACGATTAAATCTAACGTCAGTTAGTTTCGACCGAGGGGGGTTCGGATAATCAATTTGTTCGGATAATTCAATTCATTCATTCAGTGTACTCGCTAGTGACTGGACGGCGGGTGGCCAGGTGCATGGCTGACTCATCAGCGGCCGCTGTTCCGTTGAGCGCACAAACTCCCTGAAATCTACAACTTAGGTGAATATACCTGTTCATAGGCACGTGAGTTCTTATTTTTCATACACTAAATCATAAATTTACCTGCACCAGCTGATTTTATAAATAAGAATACACTCATCAGTTTTATGTAAACAGCTGATTGATTTTGTCAATAGAAATATAACAGAAAAATCAAACAAGTTTTTTAATTGTTTTTTTTTTTCATAAAAAGATGTTTTGATTAAAAGTATGTTACTTTTTGGTATAGTATAATGAAAAATATCGTACGTAACTCGCCGTTTTAGGTTGGTTAGTGTTTTGCCCTGTTATAGTAATTGTGAGACAAACATTTTGAAATCCAGTTGCTCCTAAAATTTAATAAGTATTTTAATTACTAATTTGACTGTATTTGTGACTTTGACTGAGTAATTCTGGCTTTCATTATAATATTTTTAATTTCAATGATTGTTGTGTTATGTTACTCTAACTGTGATTTTATTATTTTATATCAGACTGATTTGTAATGTTACCAACGTTTTAAATAAAATATTTTTGATAATTTTTTAGTGTTATTTTAACTGGAAAACTTCATTTCACTCAAGTTATGTCGTACCGTATTTTAACTTTTAACTTTAATCAGTTAATTTGGTTTTAACTTTAATCAGTTAATTTTTTCAGTCATTAACTTTAATCAGTTATTTTTTCTGGCATTAACAACTTTAATCATTAAATATTTTGGTTAACTTTCCTAAGTCTGCATCTGACCTACCCGACTTAAGAAACAGGAATGAACACAATTACTCCAAACACACTGAACAAGTTTTGGGACGAACTCACCTATCGACCCAATGTGTGCCTTGTGACCAATGGTGCTCACATTGAACACTTGTATTGTTTGGTTAACTTTCCTAA
>JAGFPH010000641.1:180112-218036 GCA_018207615.1 Philaenus spumarius
TTACCTATCGACCCAATGTGTGCCTTGTGACAAATGGTGCTCACATTAAACACTTGTATTGTAGCAAAAATTGTTTTAGTTGGTCTTTCATTTTATGTATTTTTTAAAATTGTCAATTAAATGTAATAAATATTACAAAGTCTTAAAACCTTGAAATTAAAGAATAATGGAAACTATAATAAAAACTTGTATCTTTTTTGTTGTTTGCCAAACATAAGTACACGTTACAAGTATCATAAGTTTCCTTTAGAATTAATATATATTCTCTTGTGCTAAGAGAATCGTTTTAGATGAAACTAATGTAATTTTTTGCAATCAAATTGTTTCAGGTGACAATCACGACTAAAGTCGAGTCGTGGAACATTTTGCTAAATTGTCTATTGCATTGACAATACTTTACTTTTACACCAACATTTTCTGTAAATTTGAATGTGTTGTTTGCTCTTGAATATTTTTTAAATTAAATCATTCAACATCAAAAGGAACGTTCATATTAACAACTAACCTATAAAGATTCAAGATCAGGTAAATTAGCACTTTCAAGTAAATCAACAATATCTAAATCACTATGAGCAAGTTAGGTCGTTTTAGCAACCATAATTACATGGTGTACACTAAACACTAAAAACCCACTGACACTCAAATTTATTTTCGATGAAAAAATTAAATGGTTTAAGTACCGATTAGTTTATGTCTACTAAAGCCATTTTTTTCACATTTAGTAGCCATAACTTGTTAAATCAAAATAATGTTAACCAGCTGATCTAAAGGCGCCTAATGCGAACGGATCTCTACCACTAGTTATATTGACAAAGTGCTTAAAATATAAACATTGTGCATGTTTGACTCACATCAAGGACCCTATCACTTTTCTAACATTGATTTCTTAACAATGCCATAGCAAAAACAGGGATACTTTTTATACTAATATTATTATTAATAATTAATAATATTATTTATACAGTAGAACTCCAGTTATCCGAATCAATTGCAACCGGACCCCATTCGGTTAATCAAAAATTCGGATAATTGGATTTTTTCCAAAAAAAAGGGTATATTTTAACCTTTTTGGGACTGGCTTCGCGTTTACCCGACTAGGGTAAACTATCCGCACATAATAAGGTCGCGTATGTATACACGTTTTATAACTTTAACGTTTGAGTACTATCATCGCGTTAGTGCGACTAATATAATTATTTTCCTGGCATTTACTACAATCTATTAGCTTTAAAATGAACTATTTCGACTATAAATAGGAGGTACTAGCTAACAGTAGAAAATAGAGAGAATAAAACAGGCTATATCATGTTGCCAGACCACGATTACTAGGTTTTTTTGAAGCCTATTTTAAAAAATGAATTAGTAATATATACTTTATCCAAAAATGAAATTTGATTATAACAAATTGTAGAGAATAAATTATGGAATTGAAATGTATACTTGAAAATGTTAAAATAACCTTATTTTATAAATATATTTCACTTTGTTTCACTAAATTACAAGTAAAACAATCCTCTCGCTAGCGCTAGGCATACAAAGCCAGACGCATTGTCCCATGCTTGAAATAACCTAGTCTGAGCATGAATTAGGATTTAGACTATGTTAGTCTCAAAAAGGTTAATTAATTACTGTATTTATGTTGAAAATGGGAGAACAAAACTACTGTATTTTTAAATAAAAATAGCCTTAAATTAACTAAATGAACACTTTTTTACATGTTAAGCGTATGTACTACATAAATGAATGTCATTGTTTGCTGAACATCTTGGTCAAAGTAAACTGTTTGACTGTATTAATCCGTTTGACACCTGGCGCCTACACTAGCTTCGCAGAGGGTGGGACAATAGCGTGCGTAGACAGAATCATTATTTTGCAGTACGTTCCCGTCTTAATTTTTTTCTTCTGAAATTCTGAAAGCGATTCGGTAATCAGCGATTTGGATAGTTGGAGTTCGGATAATTGGAGTTTTACTGTAATAATAATCCATAAACACATTGTTCCTGGAATTTTACATCGTACAAAAACTGATTCTTGGTTACCGCATTTTAGGTTAATGGGTATGTTAATATTGAGACAATAATTATGTTTATAAATTATTGATATAGTTTTTCAATGACAATGGAGAAATGAATAAATACATTAAAGACAAAATTCAATTCAAAAGAAAAGTAGTTTTTGTATTACCAAAGACAAAATTATCAGCATTTAAAGCATTTTTTATGTACAGGAGGTATAAATTATTTAACATTCTATCGAAACATAGAAATTTGTAAAAATAAAAACGTATTTCCAAAACTAGTAAAATCCTGGTTAAATTCAATAAATTTAGAAAACCTTTATTATGAAATATAATTGTATTTATTGTTCATATGTGGTGTTTATATAGTCATCTATATTTTAGTTGAAAGAAACCATTCTTTTTTAAATTCTAAATGTTTTAATTTGAACCAAAAATTGTTGTGCATGGATATAATATTATATTTACTGACTAACATACTTCTTTACCAATACATGATTCATTTTATTGTGATTGTAAATCAAAATCAGGCAGCAGCCCAACAATTATCTAATTTATCACACAATTAAGTGTTATACGTGGATTCTTGTTTTATTTATTAGAACATAGTAAAAGTGTTATATTTCCTTAGTTAAAAATACAAATGTGACTTTATTTGTATGTGTGTGTGATAAATATATTAATTATTGTGTCAACATTTTTTAGGGAGATTTGGAACTACACGGATGTTTAAAGTATTTCAATCAACATACGAAAGGATTTAATTTATTTCCAAGAATATAGTTTTGAAACAAGTGACCTCTCTGTCTTCCCCTTTACCAGATAATTATAAAGCAATTTTGTCAGTAATATTGTAAGTAACAATTATTCAAACTAATAACTACATTATATTAAATTTTACATCCAAGAGCACAAATATTCATTGAACAGAAATATATTGTCAAAAACCATTAACCCTCCAACTGTTAATCATTTTTTCCTTAATGATGGGCCATTTTCGGCACTTTTACAAGCATAATGCAAATAAAGTGTAAAAAATATATTTAAAAAGGAAACCTTATATAATTATACATTATTTTAATCAGAAATAACAGTTCTACAAGAATGTTCATACTAAAGTATGTTCTACATACTTTGATTTATGTACATGAAGTTTACATTGGAATGTTTAAAAACTATCGTTTTACCATATTTGTTCACGCTCACTAAAAAAATCACTAAATATCATTTTAACAAATTTTGAAAATAGCCATTTTGTTTTGTTTTTTATATTCTTTTAAAAATATACACTGTTTGACTAATACGAAAAATTAAATATATTATTTATAGAAAACTGTACAGCAAACATAGGGCCTATCTCTTTTTCTGGTTCTGGGGGATATACTCTAACACAGAGGTTAATATTTTGCAAAGTACGCCTAGTTGGAACATTTGCTTATGAAATTGGCCTAACAGGACTAGATAAAATATCATCATCTTAATTTATTTCTTCACTATCAGTCATCTATTCAAAGTTTGGAATATAATCATCATTGTTGCCAGATCAAAAGTCTTCCAAAGAAACATCGGAAGGAATATCTTCAGTTATAAGTCACTTCCTCTATCATTAATATCATTATCAATTAAATAATCTATTTCACTAGACCTCAATGTATCACCCATAGTAAACACAAACAAACAAAAGTAATAAAAACATGTTAAACACAATGTCTCAACACACAAAGTAAACAAGACTAGCAGAACCAGCTGTTCCTGCATAACAAGCAGGCCCTGATTACCCATAAGGTCAACCTAGGCCAAGCCCTAGGGCGCAGGCTTGTAGTGGGTGGAGATCGCGGGGAATAACAAAAAATTTTGTACTTGTAGCGTGAGTAGCAAGCGTCCGGGTTGCACTGATTCATATACTTTAATACTTTGTTAATTGTGTTTTTCTGTACAAATGGAGTTTATAAGTGTTTGACTCAATTATATTGTTATTTAAGTTAATTTTCCTTAATTTAGGTTCATTTTAATTTTAGGTTAATTTAAAGGATCAAACAGTACCACAGATCAAACATCAAACGAAGCCCAACACTCTCTTTCTCGTTAGCATAGAAAATGACGTAACAAAAACATTGGATTTCTCTAGCACAATTCAATCATTCATTTGCCTTATCCAAAGCCAGAAAGAAGAAATTCTAAAACTATGTACATATTTTGATTGCCATTAGTAAAGACAGTGTTGTTTATTTAGTAGTATATTTTATTTTTCAACAAGCTTTCTTTTTAGTCAATAGACAATATCAGTTTACTACAAATTTCAAGTATTGGCTTTTCATACATTTTTGCAATTCAATCGCTGTTATTGCGATTGATATAATTTTTTTCTTCAAAAATAGTTAAAAATGCATTCAAAAAGGCTCAAATTAAAACTGTGTTTATAGCTCAAATAGTCCAGAGAGAAGCTCTAAAACATTAGTTTTACAGTTCAATATGCAGAAAAAATTCCAGACCCCCGGAAGGGGACGTAATTTAGATCTTTGGCCTACGGCGTAAATAGCTGCTAATCCGGGCCTGATAAAAAGTTGGTTTTTCAAACACGATATCAATATTTCATATGCACTAATAGAAAGCCAACTAACTAATCTTCTGTATTGATTGATACTAAATACAATATGTTAGCTGAAAAATTATCTCATCCTCAATGCATTTTACAAATCACTTACACAAGGTCGATGTATCGACATTTGCCATTCGTGTGAACCGTATCAACGTTGATCTATCGACACGTAACAGTTGGAGAGTTAAGGAGTTAATTACTAATCGGTTTGAACATTTCAATGTCCAGGCCGATCCCTTTATTACTGTTACTTCTATTTGGAAAAACTATTTAATACTTTTATTATAATTTTGTATTGTATATTATAATAATGCCAACAACAATAAAACATTACTATGTTAATATAGTATAACTTTTGTGTTACTTTAGTAAACCTACCAATCACAATTAATTTCTTGCTCTTCTTTTATAAATTGCTTGTTGTTATCTAGATCAATATCATTTGAATCGTCAGAGGTCAAACGGTGTTCTTCTTTAATTATCACACTTTCCACATTTACCTCACTCATACAAGTTTGGTCTTCTATCAGCTCAATAGGCACTTCTTCTTTTATTCCAACTTTAAAGAAATCCGGCTTCTTTATGTCCAACCGTTTTTCCTGACCTTTCATCGCTTTAAAACTGAAATGAAATTCATCGTATTAGTGAAGTTTTTAAAACAAACAAAAAATGTTCTTTCATTTTTTTACTAAATTTTTTGTGGTTATTGGAAAGTGCACTCGTAGTGTTAAATACATTCATGGAGTAAAATAGTAAGAGTGTTTAAACTTCACATCAATAAAGAATGTTTCATCAGCATTATCCACATTAAACGGTTTACTTTTACAAGCATTTATTAAATAGAAATAAACATAATTCCATGGTAATAAGATCTATCTAAAACTAAAATGTATATGAAAATTATTAAAAATAACACTTTTATGAAAAAAATCACTTGTCCTGAAAATAGCAATAGACCTAAATCAGTTTACAAATTTAATCAATTTTCTATTTGATTTAATAATGAAGGTTTTTTATAAGAAAACAATAAAGTAATTCTATAAAAACTAAAGGTTACAACATATAAAATATCTATACTATTAATGCAACACTGCTTACGGTACTATAGTACATATTAACCAACTAACCTAAAAAATGTACATCAGCTGTTTTATTTATAATGTGTAACAATAATATATTATATGTTGAATTATATTAGATGTTTGAATTATTATATTTCATAGGTTTTAAAGACCTAACTTAAAATTGTATTAAACTTTTGATCCAAATCAGCTGTTTTATTAATAATGTGTAACAACAATTATGTTGAATTATATTACAGTTCATTGATTTTTCCTATGTGTTTGTCTTTACGTTGTTAAAGCAATGTAAATAAGTTGTTGGTTGTGAAAAATAATTAACTAATTCTTCTAATGTGCTAATTTGATTGATATGGTAATGAATGTAAATGTATTAAAAACGTTATTTTGGTTTAATATAAACAGGAACAGCAACATACCCAGAATTCTGTTGCTAAGCATTTGTTACGAATCAGCTGTTTCATCTGTTATAGGGCTGCTTATGGGAGTGATGAATTTTAGCATTTTCTACCGTTAAATTCCAAATTTTGCAAAATCCTTTCTTAGTGCGCCTCTACATTATTGGAAGGATGTACCTTCCAAATTTCAAGTCTCTACTCTAGCTTTAATAGATATGAAACATAGAATGTAGTTATGTATCAAGTAGAATCAAAGAGTATATTTAATTAATAAAAAAAATTGTATAAATTGACTCCACAACTTAGTACAGTCAAAATAGATCAATACTCACCAAATAAATGAAAAAAATTAGTTTCATTTTGTTATATAGCTCCCGGATTGATATATTAATAATGACTATAAATTAGGTATAAATTTACCTGTTTGAGGTCTATCAACCCTTGTTTGTTACTATAGTGACGACCGCGGTTTCGGCTTTACACCGTTATTAATACAGTCATTATTAATAAATCAATCCGGGAGCTATATAACAAAATGAAATTAAATGCCAATCAGGTGAAAGCTGCTCTTAATTACAAAAACATTCAAATTAAATTATTTAAAACCATCCAAAATATCAAATTTAATAAAAAATGCATCAACCACGATATAGTGCCCAACTACATCCAAATAAAGATTAAAAACAACTCACATGCTGCAATTAAAACCAAAAAGATGGCCGAACAATTGTGGCTAAAAAATGAAGTTAAAAACTTGTTTTGCAAAAATGACACTTTGAACAAAGCACTATATAAACAACATCTGGAATTGCTATACTGTATTCATCCTGCTCAAATTGATTCTGTCATCTATCTATATATATATAAAAGCGAAATACCACTGACTCACTCAACACGATTTCTCAAAAACTACCTAACGGATTGAAATGAAATTTGGTATGTAGCTTCCTCTAGGGCCATAGGTGCTCACTAAGAAATGATTTGAAAAAATTCGAAATTTTAGGGGGGTTTGGAGGGATCGAATTTACTAAAAAACGATTTCTCCAAGTCTACTGAACGGATTGGAATTAAATTTGGTATGTAGCTTCCTCTAGGGCCATAAGTACTCGGTAAGAAAGGGTTTCGAAAAGTTTGAAATTTTAAGGGGGTTTGGGGGGGGTTAAAGTTACTAAATGAAGATTTTTCAAATACTACTGAACGGATTGGAACGAAATTTTGTATGTAGTTTCCTCTAGGGGACATAGGTGCTCGCTAAGAAAGGGTTTCAAAAAATTTTAGGGGGTTTGAGTTTCACTAAGAAAGGGTTAAAATAAATTCGAAATTTTAGGGCGGTTTGGGGGGGGGGGTCAAAGTTACTAAAAATCCCTATAAGAACGAATTGGAATGAAACTTGGTACGTAGCTTCCTTTTAGGCTGTAGGTGCTCGCAACATTGTCAATGAAATTAAGTGAAAGTCAAAATTAGTAAAAACTATAAATTAAAACAATATATTTAAAGCTTTTTCATGTTAGATAGTAGTTTACAGGAATACAATTTTCAGTGCTTTCTTAAATAGCGTAGCCTTTTTTTCATGACCACAGTAGGATACGCACGGGTATTTAACGAACACTTAAAAAGAATACAATTACGTCAAAAAGACTGAAAATACTAACAACCACGGGCAATGCCGTACGGGTCAGCTAGTATATCATAAAAATAACAATATAGAGGCCGCTACATGAACTTTTTTGGATTATATTTTCTTAAAGTACTCGTTAAAATCTTTCATTTGATACCTTATATGTGAAAATCGGAGAAAGTTTATAAAAAAAGTTGTCTATAGGACAAAATTTCTACAAAATGTTATAACTTTATTAGCCGTTAGGCAAAATTTTGGCAAACACTTTTCTGATGAAATCATATGTTTTATCGATTCCCATTGAGATTTTCAAAATCGGAGCATATATACTTATTTTGTAGTGAGATTATAACCCTCTCAGCTGATGCCTCAGGGTAATATAGTATAACTTTTGTGTTCCTTTAGTAAACTTACCAATCATAATAAATTTCTTGTTTTTCTTCTATAAATTGCTTGTTGCTGTCAAGCTGAATATCATTTGAATCGTCAGAAGTCAAACAGGGTTCTTCTTTAATTATCACACTTTCCACATTTACTTCACTTGTACAAGTCTGGTCTTCTATCAGCTCAATAGGCACTTCTTCTTTTATTTCAATTTCAAAGAAATCCTGCTTCGCATCTAATTGTTTTTCCTGGCTTTCCATTGCTTTAAAACTGAAACAAAATTATGCACATTAGTGAATATTTTAAATGAGAAAAAAATATTCTTCCCTTTTCTTATTAAATTTTTTAAGGCTATAGGAAAATCCCCTCCTTTTTATGTCTCCCTATTCTGCCATATAAAGTCATATTATACATTTAAAATAATATTTTAAAACAATACAAATTTTTCCTTTCTTATCAGTTAATGGCTAGTAGGCTAGTTAATGGCTAAACATAAAACACCATAGGCCTATATAAAATATTCAAAAATTACATAAATTACTTTTTATACTTTAACACTGTTAGTGCTAAATTAAACAAATTTCTACGGCTAAGTTATAACAATATTAAAAATGTAACAAAACAAATATTGGGGATGCGGAATACTACCCCCCCAAGTGAAACGTGACGTCACGAAATCTGCCAACTAACCAATATGGGAGCCGTGTCCGCGACTGGAATACTACCCCCCCTAGCAAAAGCGGGTCGCCGGAATACTACCCCACGGAAAACTACCCCCCCAAGCAGGTTCCTACAATTATACTGTTATCGGCAACATACTGTGACTAACTAGAGTTTAGGTTAGTCCTCTAGTTTTTTTTTTATTCTAATTATATCGAAACTTGAGTGTGCGTGACTGGAAAACTGCCCCCCCCCCCATCTCTGACGTCAAAATGACGTAGGAACCTGCTTGGGGGGGGTAGTTTTCCGGGGGGTAGCACTCCGGCGACCCCAAATATTTACGATTAAGTTACAAAAATAAACAATCTAAAATCACAACTACATAGGGACGTCGTCGTTCCAATAATCTTAAATCCAAAAAGTTGGGATTTTGAAAAAAAAGTTGGAATTTTGATTTTTGGATTAAATTGCAGGCAAAAACTCCAACTTTGCGATTGGGTTTCAAAAGTTTTTGTTGTTAATTACCAACATTCACAAATAGCAAGCAAGTTATAATTTTCAATCCAAAAATGTAGGGCAAATCGAAATAAATACATTGTCTTCTTTTAAATAATGTTCTGGGAAATTTAGTTCCAACTCCTGTTATTGTGGCCACACTGACTATCATTGACATGGGGACGCACTGCTCCAGGCCGCCAGACCAGTGTTGCCAGATTGGGTTTTTCCCAAAATGGGGAAATTTTTAAGTTTGCTGCAAATATTGGGGAAAAGAAAATGGTGGGGAAAATATAGGGAATGTTTTTCAATAATGTGATAAACATGTTAAAATTCTTGTAAAATATTAAAAACTCTTAAAGTACTCGATACAGCACCTGCAGTGTTAAAAACCCTACTTAGAGAAGTAATTTGTAAAAAAAATACGATGGTGAGCCTCTAGGGCCTCATCTTTACTTGGAATTATTCCACACAACATAACTCAGAGCCTACTTCTGCGCGTTTGGAACCCTTACACAAAAGTTGGGAAATATGGTTAAAATTATTTAGAAATTTAGATTTTGCCCCCCCCCCCCCCACCACCCAATAATTGGTTGTAACAACGTTCCTGCAACTACAATTGCATAACAGACTTTTCATCATCTTACAAAGTAGAAGAATTCAAAATTGGAGCCTGCTAGGAAATCACAATGTTCAAGAAAATATATGGTGTACAAACTCCCCCACCAAATAAAACGACCCAGTTACAAGTTGTCTGAACCTGTTTTTTTAAATCTTATAATTTTATTCATTTTTTATATTTTCAGGGAGTTTATTAATCAAGCTAATTCACCGGCTAGGGAAGGAAGTTTGCTGTAGACTTACCGTGTACTTTTTTGCACAGTAGGTAGTTAAGAGCCAGTCTGGTACCATACTTGTGTATGTCCTTGTTCTGGACATGATCACACTTGAATTTGAAATATAGGACAACTTCAAGTACATACATACTTGGAAGTGTAAGAATACCAAGTTTCCTAAAACATTCTTACATGACTGGAATTTCCGTACTCCTGGTTCGAGCCTAATAAATAGCTTTCTTCAGCAGGACAAAATTCTGAGTAAATTCTGAACAGAAGAATTTCCCCAGAGAAGGATTTTATAACAAAGGTGGGGATATACTAGCCCATAATATGCAGTTGAAAGGATATATGGTGAACAATAAGGCTTTAAATTTCTCAGTGCAAATATTCCTGAAGCAATTGTTTGCACTGATGCTGTAAATATGATTACTCCAGGAAAGCTTATTAGCAGTAATGAGATCCAAGAACTTTGCCGAGTTTACTTCCTCAAGTTCTTCCTCCCATTGAAAGACATTTGGTACTTGGTTTACGTCAAAATACATATACTTAGTTTTGTCAGGATTTATTGCCAGATTGTCATCCGCCAAATACTAATTTGTAACGTTGACCTGTAAGAAAGCCTTTTGCTCTAAGATTTGCAAGGAGTTTGATTGCAAAGTCAAAGTTGTATCGTCAGTAAAATTAATAAATTTATCCACACTTAATACTGACGAAAGGTCATTTAAATCAATTAAATATCCATATCTCAAGTGGACCTGTTTAGACATCCTTCCTGCAACAGACACACTTTGTGTCCTACTACATATATATGATTCCAACCATAATAGAGGTTGTCCGTGAATACCAATTCACTCACATTTACTAAGCAACAAATTGAAATCCACACAGTCAAATGCTTTCGATCTGTCCAGAAAAATAATCATAGTTTACTTTTTTTGTCTAGACCTTCCACAACAAAGTCCATAACTCGACTGTTGCATCCACTGTAGACTTGCCTTTTTGAAAGCCATATTGGCCACTAAAAAGAATATTAAATCTTATTAAATAACGAAGAAGTTGTGCTAGAAGCAGTTTTTCCAAAACTTTACTGAACATAGATAAAAAGGCCTATAGTTATTTATACCTTCCTTTTCTCCCATTTTGAAAAATAGAAGAACTTCAGCATATTTTAATTTTAAAGGGAATACGCCTGGTTAGAAAATGAAAAATTAACTAAAACCTCAAGAGGTTTGATAAGTTCATCAGAGCACTGCTTGATGAGCCATGTTGAAACTCCATCAATATCAGTAGCTTGTTTGTTCTTCAGACTACTAAACACCTTCACACACAGGCGAAAGAAACATTGACGACTCCTTACTCCCCCATGACTTGCTACAGAACCAAGAGGCTTGCTATTGAGAATATTACAGTAATTGTTTACTATTACTTTGTCAGCATCACCAAATCTTCCCATATAGAGATATGTTTCGTATTTATGTTTTCTAACAATGAATTAACATGATCTAACCCCGGAAAAATAAATTGACCATAAAAAAATGAAAAAAAATATAGCCTGAAGTTCTAATTTACAGTCTCTAGTTCCAATATGTTTCAAGTAAATGTTCCCGTATTGAGGTATTTTATATATTCTAAGAATTAATTAATATAATTAAAAGAAATATGAATGAACAGCTTACTTTAAAAGTCGCCATCTGATAAAGAACTACAGCTGGGAGCACGAAATAAGGCGGGTGAAAAATTCTCACCCGCCTTATTTCATGCTCCCGACTGTAGTGACGCTTGTTGACGGTTTATCACACGCTACTGGACCATTCCCGCAATCTGGATAATTTTTCGACTATTGCAAAACGGTGTGTTTGTACAAGAAATTTTCCAATGTACATTCATTTTCAGTGAGGATTATAAACTGCGTCAACTGCAGTTATCGCACAAAAAAAGGATTGGGTTTACTACTGGAAGACGCCATGACAACTGATTACAACTGTCCGAATCTGACCTCTACTTTTAACAAACCTAACTTATCTTGTTTATTGTTCCGGTTATTCAATCATAATTTAAGTTATTTAAGTTAATTTAAGTCCATTAGCGATAAGAATTATTGTTTACTATTGGGCCTAGGCCTTCTTCCTTTGCTGGACACATACTGGGACTACACACTGTAAGTTAGAACTTCAAGCTATTTTTTTTCATATTTTTAGGGTGAATTTATTTTTCCGGGCCTTTATTCATGTTAATTTATTGTTAGAATACATAAATACAAAACATATTTCAATACGGAAAGATTTGGTGCTGACAAACTAACAGTAAACAATTAACCAATATTACGCCTATACAAGTCATTAAACAAATCAGCTACAAGCGATGGTTCTGAATGATTTATTCCATCAATATTTAAATTAATCTCCCCAAATTTGTAATTTTGTTTCTTAAGTTCATTAATTATCTCCCATGATATTTTGATAATATTATCCGAGGAGCAAATTTTTTCGAAATGTCGTATGATTTTGATGCTGTATGATTACCTTCCTGTATACTCGCTTATATATTTTTTTAAATTCCCTAAATGTTAAACTGTTTGAGGTTTTATAAATTTCAAAGTATAATTTCAATTTATCCCTGGATACAAGAATTCCTTTTTTATCCTGGTAAGAACACATGCGCCTATTACGTAATCTTGATCTTTTTAAAGGACAAGCAATATTCAGAAAAAATAACAATAAATCATAAAAATAATCAAATTTCTCATCTAAATTGTTAATACATTCAAGGCTGTCCCAACTTTTGTTTATTAACAAGTATTTTAGTAAATAAATGTCTTAGGATTGTTGTTCCTAATCTTTCTAAATTGAGGGTTAGTCGAAGGAGGACAGTATCGAACAAGTTTAATCCCCTGTGATCAGAGATCCCAGACTGGATAATATTACCTGATATATTTTCATGAGAAATGTTAGAAATTACATTATCAATCGCCGTTGCAGAGGATCCCTCTACCCTAGAGACTACTAGAGCTAGTAGATCCTGTAATCTAGCTGTGGTTCTAGATTTTTGAAGAACATCAATATTAATATCACTGCAATTGACAAATTCACATTTTATTAAAATTATTTTTTGCAGAAGAAAATCCAAGCGCTCAAAAAATACGTCTAAGTTGCCACTATAAATTCCTACTATAACTAAGTTAAATTATCCTTCAGTTAAAATGTTGTGCTAGTGAAAGTCTTTTTCCAAACTAATTTCCTCATCAACCAAGAAGGGAAAAAACTTAGCCTATATTGTTTAGGGCAAAAATAACAACACCACCAACCTTATGGATTTTCCTACAAAACTAGTTGGTTAAATTATATTCATTTATATTGTTTTCGTTAAAAGCTTGTTCCGTTACAATAAATACATCTGGCCGCTTTTCCGAGGAAACAAATTTAATTCTGCTATTTTGTTGGTTGCAAATTGGGCGTTTTGGTGAATAATATAAAAATTATTTTTTGTGTTTTTTGTCTATTTATCAAAGTGATCCCTCACATACTCTCTCCTACACCTTTTTTTTATTGACTACGATATACACCTCTTTGTTTACTAGAATACAGCCTGGTAATTGTTTACTATTACTTTGTCAGAAGTAAATCTTCTCATATTGAGATATGTTTTGTATTTATGTACCGGTATTCTAACATTGAATTAACAGGATTCAAGGCCCGGAAAAAGAAATTTACCTTTACAAAAAATAACCTGAAGTTCTAACTTATATTTTCCAGTCCTAGTATGTTTCAAGCAAACCTTTCCGTATTGAGATATATAATCGCTAATGGACTGCAATCGATAAATAAACATGTTTGAAGAGCCGGAATGGTAAACAAGATAAGGTAAGTTGGGTCAAAAAGTAGATTTGTTAAAAGTGCAGGTCAGAGGCGGGCAGTTGTAATCAGTTGTTATGGCATCGTGTAGTAGTTCAAATCCATTTTTGTGCGACAACTGTAGTCTTACGTTAACACAGTTTATTGTTAACGGAAGTAATATGTATGCTTTGAGTACTATACTAACTTATATATATGTTTACAAATTGAAAATATGTGACTAAAGACTATAAGTTAGAATTTTTTTTAGGTTGTATTTCTATTATAGGCCTACATAAACATATAATTAATTAATATTCTTTACTTATATATGTTTATAATTTTTATTAATTATTGTATATGTATAACAGAAACACAAGTATTAAAATAAATAGCCTGAAGTTCTAACTTACAGTCTTTAGTCACAGTATGTTTCCAATATAAGATTTTCAGGCCTTGAATCATTTTAATTCATTGTTAGAATACAACGACGAAAATAAATCTCAAGTAGCGAGTGATGAACCGTCAACAACTACACTAGTTCCTCATCAGATGACGACTTTTAAAGTAAGTTACTCATTTGTATTTTTTTCAAGGCCTTGAATTGTGTTAATTCATTGTTAGAATATATAAATATATATAACATATCTTAATATGGGAAGATTTGCTTCTGACCAAGTAATAGTACTGTAGGCCAAAACAATTATCCAACATCAGTTTTTTTCATGCACATGTCCAACTAGGCCCTAACGTTTTTTCATTTACGTTCGCATACGCAGTCCGAAGACATTAAAAAAGATAAATGAGTTAGATAAGTTGTGAATTTAGTTTAATTTTCTGTTTACAATTAATTACATTAAATTTCTGTTTTGATTTATTTAAGATGTTTAGAAATAGAATTGAACATTACTATTATGTATTAAAGCATTTTCTTGCGAATACGTTGGCACAAATATGGCGAGGGAACTTAATGTAGACTTTCGTCAATTTGTGTTGTGTTAGTACCTAATTCATCATAATTGTTAATAAAACAATGGAAACATTGTTAGTATTACTGTTTTTTACCTAGTGTAACCGAGGCTTTATATCAAAGCCCACTAAAGAATACCGTTGAGGGACGGGGGCTTGTGTACACCGAGACCTTGAACGCTCCAATCGCCGTAGTGCGACGTTGTTACGTTCTTCCCATGCTTCTAACTGACTGCGGCTGACTCAATGCATTTATAATTCTTTAAACTGTGCGATCAAGCCTCGAGCGGTAAATACCAGGAGTGTTCGAGGCTAGTAGGTATGGCAACGCTGCGCGCCCATCCTATATATGTGCCGGGCGGAGTGAATCCAATGACCGCACTAAATGCAAAAGACTTAACTAGTGTACCATCCAAGCTGAGTATCACTCTACCCACAGACCAAAGTTAAAAACTGCTAAAATTATGTTTTTTAAAACACAAACAATGAGTTATTACATATAAAGGTTCTAGTGGAGGACGTCGTGACTACAGGTTTCAATAGAATTACATTATATATCACTTTTTCCTATAATATATAATGAAATTAGACACTTCACTGATAACGGGAAATCAATTATAAACATTCTAAAACAAATATAACATAAAAAATTAACAAACCAAAAATCGCTTATGGGATTTAATACGGAATTCCTACAGCCATTTTAATACGTGATAGGAACAGGGTTGCCAGATTGGTTGCAACTAGATTAGAGTGAGTTTATCAGTGCCTCCTATAGGCTATAGCCTAAAATTAGAAAACAATAACTGTTTTAGTAAACTAAGAAATGTTACATATTTATATACACAGTATTATGTTTACATACTGGAAACATACTAAGACTAGAGACTGTAAGTTAGAACCCTTCAGGTTCTTTTTTGTGTAGAAACGAACAGTTTAGGCAATTCAACTAAGTAAACATACTGTGACAAAATAGTTTAGGTTAGTACCTTTATTTTTTTTATTTAATTCTAATTATATAATATGATAATAACAACGAAATATTATAATCATACTGTTATCGGCAACATACTGTGACTAAATAGTATAGGTCAGTACCTTTAGGTTTTTTTTATCCTAATTATATAATGTGATAATAACGATGAAATATTATAATCATACTGTTATCGGCAACATACTGTGACTAAATAGTATAGGTTAGTACCTTTAGGTTTTTTTTTTTATTTTAACTTCAGGTTTTGTATTTAGGCTATATATATATATATTGTATAAGTTATGTTGTTTAGAATCTCTTCCTATTACATATGTTCAATGTCGCAACGTTGGCAATCAGAAATGATAAATTTCTTCTTTTATACTGGTATTCAATGTAATTTATTAACGATAATTGTTATTGTTTTTAATCTAAAGGTTTTGGAAAGTTATATAAAGATTGACATATATTTTCGTGATTTCTTTCATTCATTTTGTTTAGTGAAGTTATTGTTGATATTTGTTGGTGTATTAAGTGATTGGTTTCTTTTATTTAGTGTTAAAATATAAAAAAATAGCTATACAGTACCTCTAAAAAAAATAAAAGTTAACCTCTATATTTTTTACTTTTATTTCTCTCGTATTTTCTATAATTTTTATTTCCCACGGATATTTGTGTTGTTTTTATAATCAGTTTAACCTGTTCTTTCATAATATGAAGAAATTTTAAAAAGACCTCTGGTCACGCCGTTCTTCATCTATACCCATATAAATTCATATAGGCCTATCAGTAATTTATTTGACTTTAAAGAGCATTTTTTTGGTGACACATATAATATGTACCTCTCGGTCTATAGCAATTAAAAATGTTGTTTTTATTAATATAGACCAGCTGGCACATATAAATCACATGTTTTCTTGAAAATTAGGAGGTATATGAATAAAACAAACATAATAGCAAACATCAGAATCATCTTCCAACGCTCTGTCTATTTCACTACTTGCCTTTAATGTCACACACTGTTGTTTAGGCCGTCATTGCATAACTGGTTTTATGTTTCAAAACACCATAGGTAACGTGTCAACGTGAAATGTGTAACTTGTCAACACCATGAAATAACTTGTCGTACATTTAGATTTAGGTTAGCATTACTTGCTAAACAACAACAGTTTGTTTGAGTCAGCTGTAATGAAAACAAAAACAACAGGGGTACCAACTTTGAACATTGTATTTTTACCACATACATTGATGCAGCCAGAAACCAAGTGCACACAGATGTGCCACACATCTCTACAGACTTTGATTACAGACCGCATACGAAGTTTCAGAACTTTACCATCCACCGTTTTGAAATAAATTAACGAAAAGTTAGGAGAAGTCAGTGGCACGCATTTGGGTAAAAATTTACTTTAACTTGTCAATAGATTTCTAAGGAAATTTGATATAATATGAAAGAACACATCTAACTGATTGTAAAAACAATCAACATTTTCCGGGGAAATAATATTTGTAGGAGTTATGAAAGAAATAAAACTTGAAATTACATAGGTTAAGTTTTGACTTTTCCGCAATATTTCATGTAATTATAAGAAAATAAATCACTTAACGTACACCAAACACGTAAGAATTAAATAAAATAAACAATATTAATCCCAAAAGTACACACAAAGCAATAAAATTAGAAAATAATGTAACAAAACGTAAATTACGCAAACAACAACATCGAACAATAGAAACTACACTATAACTGCATAATTGAAATAGAATTTCATCAACGTTGCCAAATCGAACAATAGGTTATTGTACTGAATAGGGTGTGTATAAATCTGTATCTGAAACCTGTGGACTACTAAACAGCTGACCGCAGCATTTGAAATTACCGTAGTAATAAATTTTTTTAAATATAATCGTTATTATCACATTATATAATTAAAAATTTTTTAAAACCTAAAAGGTACTACATAACTTATACTATTTAATCACAGTATGTTTACTTTTAACTTCATCTGACCGATAACAGTATGATTATATTTCGTAGTTATTATCACATTATATAATTAAAATTTTAAAAAACCTAAAAGGTACTACTAACCTATACTATTTAGTCTCAGTATGTTTACTTAGTTGAGTTGCCTAAACTGTTCGTTTCTACACAAAAAAGAACAAGACAAATCCGGCAACGGTGGGAGAACGCTGAGAAAAACATGTCGGCACTTTACAATGTAAATTCCCATAGTGAACTTTTGATTTGAAAGTTTTTAATTTTTAATATTGTAATAAATTTATTGTTACCTTTTATTGGTACGTCACTAATCCATTGTTGGTAAAAAAGCTGAGACTCAGCATAAATGTTTAAAATATATATTTTAACTCCTATGTCAAGTTTCAATTCGATATATTAAAATTCGGCCAATTTAGAATGAGCCAACGCTTTATATATGAATAAGATGTCCCCTTTTAGTGATTTCCCCTGCTGCAAAATACATACCTGCATTATCGATTTTTTTCCAGACAAACCATTGCTCGGACGAAATAAATACATATGACCTTTTTTGTTGAAAAATACCTCCCCTACACGGTGGTATTTTTTATTTTCCTCTATCTTCATCCCAGCTCGAAATATTAAGGATAATCGAAAAAAAATGATAATCGATTTTTTTTTCGACTTTGGGAAATCGATAGACTGGTAAACTTTTTTTTATGTTAATCTACATACTTTAATGTACTTATAAAAAAAAATCAGCCGTATTGCAAATTACTGGTAGTTGTAACCTATACCGACTGGGCTATTAGTATACCTAGACAGCGTCAAAGCTCTGTCGTTTACGTTTATAAGCGTTACTCATTATTTGTGAATGTTTGACGGCTTGTGTTTTTTGTTTAAACTTAAACTTTTTTTAAATTAGTGTATATAAAGTGTTTTAGAAGTGTAGGTAGAAGAAATATATTATTTAGGCCTACAATGGATAGAAAATCAATAAATAAACCTAAAGGTGGTTCCATTTATAGAAGACAAATATAAACCTGTAGTTCAGAGCTATATCAAACAAAGATTATTTATTCGAATGAGGTATTTAAATCAACATGAAAGTTTACTTGCCAAAAAACGTAAAGCAAAACTCCAACTTCAAAGACTTCAAAGACTGATGACATAGGCCATAACATTTAACATTGTATTGGTGAGTTTATTATTATTATACCGTATTTGTTATTATTACAAATTAGCAAATAAGTAGTTACCATGCTAAATATTTCTCATTTTAGTATTATTTAAAAAAATATAAATTAAAATTTGTTAGAGCGTATTTTTATTTATTATTACAAACTAGTCTACCCGCAATGCTTCCCTATTGCTTAATTTAATTTTAAGGGTAGTTATCCCACTGACTTAATAATCAAATTGCAAATAGTTTTGTATTCTCTTAAAAATACTTTAATATTACATAATTTTAGGTTTACAGCTTGTAGGAAGGTAGTTTAATTTGTATTTATTTTATAGGGGTAGCAACCCAATTTCAACACTTTTTCGAGACTTCGGCTCGTCCGGACAGAACACACGAATTGAAAGAAAATTAAAGTTAAACATTAGTTTTTATTTGCCACATTTAGTTTAAAAAAATAAGTTAAAACGTTACCCCACACTGTATTTACGTTACCCCACACAAAAATGTCTTTTCATAAAAACCTAATTCGGACTATTACGAACATTTTAAAACAAAAAATAGCAAAATCGGTCCAGCCGTTCTCAAGTGATGCTTACCAACGAATAGCATTTAATTTTTATTATATAGATTAAAATGTATTAACGTGATTGCATTTTTTTCTTTTTTATTCTGTAAAAAATATTAAATACAATTTTAATGACTGCTTTTTAGTTATATGATTTAAAATGTATTACCAAGATAGCTTTTCATTTTAAATTTTAGTCAGTAAAAATATAAATTAAAATTTATATGATTATACTTTTGTTATTACTGTAAATTGCAAATTAATGACATAAACATAATGTTTTTGAAAAGGTTAAGATATATTCTTACAATTACAAATGTTGAAATGTGTAACTTAAGTATCATTTAAAAAAACTGCAACCCCAAAAATAGTTTAATACATCTATTTAAAAAAAAAAATGAGGTGATTTGTACGACGAAACATACATCTTTCATGGTAGCGCGGTGTATTTATACTATAATGACGTCACTGGACAGGGAACGGGTCGAGGGGTTTGAGTTTGTTTACATGACTATGAGGTAACCTTTCCTATCTAGAGACCTTGGTACTTCCCCACTTCAGTACTACAACTAGCCTATTTCTGCCTATTGCTACTTGCTAGTTGCTACTTCCCATACTTTTTTTTTCTTCTTTTTACCAAACACTGGCTGGGCAGACTGGGCACTAATTTATTTCCTTCTGCCCCTAGTTGTAATAGTTTTTTTTTAAGTCTCTTTTTCTTTCTTTTTGCAAGTGACTGTGTTTTTTAGCCGAATTTTTGAAGAAAATAAGAGCTATTACACTCGACCCAATTTGAAAATTACTTTATATATATATACCCCCGATCGATAAGTGGTAGTAAATATGCTTCAAAATTGCTGATTTTTTGGTGAAAGGGTCCTAGTAGGATTCTTCAGATACACTTTTTGTTTGTTTTTCGATCGGATTCAAAATGGCGGAGTTATACCGATTAATCGCTTTTGGGTAGGGATTTAAGGGTATATAAATATATGGATTTTCCCCACCTTGATAAAATGGTAGGAAATATGCTTCAAAATAGCTGAAATTTTAGTGGAAAGGTCCTTGTAGGATGTCCCAGACACTGATATTTTCATTTTTCGATTTTACACAAAATGGCGGCTTGTTTGATTTAAACCAAAATGGCAAAGTTAGAGCGAGGAAATTGCATTATTATTCACACCCATAAGCCCTTGTGCAGATTTTGAGCTATATCGTTCGAAAGGTAATTAAATTTACTACAATCCTGTGTAAAAGTAATTCAGGTACAGTCCCCGGAACAAGGAACAAAATTGATAGGAATCTCCCGATAAATGGTTTTTTTCATTATTCATGTCAGGTTTTTGCGCAAGTTCTCCCACTCATAAGCCCGTGTGCAATTTTTTAGCTGTATCGTTCGAAAGGTAATTTAATTTACTACAATCCTGTGCAAAAGTAATTCAGGTTCAGTCAACGGAAAAAGGAACAAAATTGATAGGAAACTCCCGATAAATGATTTTTTCGCTATCCACGTCAGGTTTTTGCGCAATTTATCCCACTCATAAGCTTGTGTACAATTCTTGAGCTATATCGTTCGAAAGACAATTAAAATTCCTACAATTCTGTGCAAAAGTAATTCACCTACAGGCCCCGAAACAAGGAAGAAAATTGATAGGAAACTCCCGATAAATGATTTTTTCATTATAAATATCAGGTTTTTGCGCGATGTCTCCCACTCATAAGCCCGTGTGCAATTTTTGAGCTATATCGTTCGAAAGGTAATTAAATGTAATATAATCCTGTGCAAAAGTAATTCAGGTACAGTCCCCGGAACAAGGAACAAAATTGATAGGAATCTCCCGATAAATGGTTTTTTCATTATTCATGTCAGGTTTTTGCGCAATTTCACCCACTCATAAGCCCGTGTGCAATTTTTTAGCTGTATCGTTCGAAAGGTAATTTAATTTACTACAATCCTGTGCAAAAGTAATTCAGGTTCAGCCCCGGAAAAAGGAACAAAATATATAGGGAACTCCCGATAAATGATTTTTTCGCTATCCACGTCAGGTTTTTGCGCAATTTATCCCACTCATAAGCTTGTGTACAATTCTTGAGCTATATCGTTCAAAAGGCAATTAAAATTCCTACAATTCTGTGCAAAAGTAATTCAGCTACAGGCCCCGAAACAAGGAACAAAATTGATAGGAAACTCTCGATAACTGATGTTTTCATTATAAATGTCAGGTTTTTGCGCAATTTCTCCCACTCATAAGCCCATGTGCAATTTTTTAGCTGTATCGTTCGAAAGGTAATTAAATTTACTACAATCCTGTGCAAAAGTAATTCAGGTACAGTTCCCGGAACAAGGAACAAAATTGATGGGAAGCTCCGAATAAATGATTTTTTCACTATCCACGTCAGGTTTTTGCGCAATTTCTCCCACTCATAAGCCCGTGTACAATTTTTGAGCTATATCGTTCGAAAAGCAATTAAATTTCCTACAATCCTGTGCAAAAGTAATTCAGGTACAGTCCCCGGAACAAGGAACAAAATTGATAGGAATCTCCTGATAAATGATTTTTTTCATTACCTGTGTAAGGTTTTTGCGCAATTTCTCCGACTCAAAAGCCCGTGTGCAATTTTTGACCTATATCGTTCAAAATATAATTAAATTTTTTACAATCCTGTGCAAAGGTAATTCAGGTACAGTTTCCGGAAGAAGGATCAAAATTGATAAGAAAATCCCGATAAATGTTTTTTCATTATCAATGTAAGGTAATTAATAAGTAATTTCTCCTACTAATAAACCCCAGTGCAATTTATGAGCTATATCATTCGAAAGGCAATTAAATTTACTATAATCCTGTGCGAAGGTATATTTGGAACAGTTTCCGGAACAAGGAACAAAACTCATAGTAAACTCTCATTATAAAATACTAGTTATTCCCTGATAAGAAAATTCGGCTATAGTAATGCGGCAGTGCTGCTTACGGGTTTTTTTTAAATTACGGTAGGAATATAAATTGTAAAAATATATTAATCACATGACATAAATGTATGTACTATAAACAAATGTGAGGATATTAATAGGAAAAAGGTAAAAGGTACTCAGAGAGAACATAAAAGTGTGCCATATAGAAAAGTATTTTATTGAGAACTAAGCAACAATAAGAAAGTTAACACATGTCAGATATCTAAGTAACATATGACATCATATTTAAACATTTGTAATATATTTTAATCTACTTATATAAAGCTAGACGGTAACACTGATTCATTGACATTAATTAGTAGGCACTTCCCGTAATCGTACACCCCTCGACCTTATACTTGAATTAAAGCTCTCGACGAGAAACTTTTGGGATAATTGCAAGAAGTTAACATTTTTTAATTTTGCTAGCACCTTTTGGGCGGGAAAGATTTTTTTAATTTTTTCACTTTGAGCGTGTTTTGTAAGAAAACGGTAAAAGATAGCAAAAAATTTTAAATACAAAAGTTGTAGAAAATTTAATTTCAGACTGACGATTTTTCATCAGATTTAAGATCCAATCATCCATTTAGCCACTATTCATCCGAGAAGGGAAGCTCCGCCCAACGTTCTTAAAGCTAGACGATTTCACCGATTCACTGACATTAATTATTAGGCACTTCCCGTAATCGGACCCCCATCAACCTTATACTTGAATTAAAGCTCTCGACGAGAAACTTTCAGAAAAATTGCTAAAAGTTAACATTTTATAATTTTGGAAGCACTTTTTGGGCGGGAAAGATATTTAAATGTTTTTACTTTAATCGCGTTTTGTAAGAAAACGGTAAGAGGTAGAAAAAAGTGTTAAATACAAAAGTTGTAGAAAATTTAATTTCAAACTAACGGTTTTCGATCAAATTTAAGATCCAATCATCCGTTCAGACGCTATTCACCCGAGAAGGAGCTCCGGCACACAATCTTTCAAATTTCCCATGTTAATCTTATGGAGATAATGTTTAATGAGTTTGAGTCAGCTGCCAAATAAAACAGCTGATTTATGCTCGGTCATCTATGTACAAACGAGAAAAAGATTAACGAGATTCTTTAGCGAATTTTCCAACTGCGAGCGAAGCGCAGCAGCTGTCAGAGGCCTAAGGCCGAGGCGGGGTTGGGACGCGAAGCGTCCAGGGGCAGAGCCCCTAGTTGTCTTATATAAATATAATAATATATATTTATCGGACACTTCCTCTCAATTTCAAATAATATTACAAAAAAATATATCTTCCTTTTAAATCATGTTTTGGGTCAGTCTCATTTTTCATAAAAAAACATAAAAGAATAATTACAATAAGTTAAGTTTATTAAGAAAAAATCTAAACTTCAATGAATTTAAAGATTTAGTAAAAACATCTGCAACATTGTCTTTTGACTGCACATATTTCAACTTAATGAGATTCTTATGAAGAAAGTCTTTAATAAGATGATATTTTAAATCAATATGTCTAGCGCGCCTGCTATTTTCATAACTCTCACAAATGTTAATAGCATTCTGAATTCTGATTAATATCAACCAACACAAGAGGAGTAGAATTGCCACACTTTAGATCTTCAATTATTATGCGCTAAAAGTACACAACATCTCCATGGCTGCTGTTGAACATCCAATGTATTCCGATTCAGCTGTTGACTGTGCTACACAGGTCCGTTATCTTGTAAACCAGGATACAGGATTTCCACAATGGTAAACAACACATCCACTGGTTCTTTTTCTTGTGTCAACATCTCCTGCCCAATCAGCATCTGAGTAAGCCTCAATACCAGTATCTTGGCTTTTGTAGAATTTCAGTGGCAAGTTGCTAGTACCCTTCAAGTGTCTAGGAACCCTCTTAGCAGCTGTCCACAATTGCTGAGTAGGTTTATCAAGATATCTGTTGAGTATAGATGTAGCTTACGTTATATCGGGTCTACTGACAATACTTAGGTAACTAAGAGACCCAACCAATTCTCTGTGTAGGGTAAGCTTCTGTCTACTGGTACAGATAAATCAACCTGAAAGTTATGTTCCATCGGTGTTTCCACAGGTTTGCAATCACCCATATTGAACTTGGTAATAACTTTTTTGATGAAGTCTTCTTGAGAGATACTGACAAATCCAGAGTTGAGTTTGACTTCAGTACCCAAGAAACTTTTGATGGTTCCAAGATCTTTAGCATTGAATTCCTTTTTTAAGAAATTATTAAGTCTTTCACACTCTCTTCGATTTCCGGTAATAATGATGTCATCAACCCAGATCAAGAGGTAAACATTGTTTCCAATGTACAAAAATCGTTTTGGGATCTGGATAGACCATACCTTTAAACTGCTTCATCAAACATCTCGTACCATTTTCTTGGTGCTGAACGAAGACCATATAGCTCTTGTTCAACTTTAAGGCATTTGTAGGACACTTGATTCCTTTAGGTACTTTAATGTACACGTCGTCGTCCAATCTACCGTTTAGAGAAGCTGACGGTTTATCGAGTTGAAATATATTCCATCCTTTCTGTATAGACACTGATAATAAAATTCTAATCGTTGAAATCTGAACAACTGGTGCATAAATATTAGAAGATACCTCTTCCTGAAAGCCTTTAGCCGCTAAACGAGTTTTTTTTAGTCCATCTGACTTTTTGGTAAATACCCAGCGAGTGTAACATTATTTGGTAAAACTGCAGGCTTCCAAGTATCATGTTCATGTAGCGCTTTGGTCTCTTTCTTTATAGCCTCTTTCCACTCACTGCCAGAACTTACAGCTTCTTCATACGTTGAAGGTATTCCAGTGATTAAACAATAAGCTAAATGTACTTCCTCTTCAGAGCTATTGTCTTCAAGGGCATCGTCCTTGTATACGACATAATCCACCAGTTTCTTGGGAACAGACCTGGTTCTGTTACTCCTGCGAAGAGGTGCTTCTGACATTTCTTCCTCAATTTGACCATTTTCAATGACTTTATTGTTAATGACATTTTCTTCGCTGTTTATAGGAATTTGAGGAATACTAGCTGTGGAAGTTTCACTCTGATAAACATAGTCCTTTTCATCAAAAAGTGACGTCTCTTGAAATGATTATTTCTTGTGTTTTGGGTTTCCAGAGTCTGTAGCCATTCCTTGCATAGCCAACCATTATGCATTCGAAAGCTCTTTTTTCTAATTTATCTGCTGGCACTGGCAACATATAAGCCCAAGCCTTCGAGCCAAAAACTTTTAATTTCTCATAGTTAACTTTCAGCAGGTACTGCATTTTTCTTTAATGCAAATGTTGGTGAACGATTTAGCTGATAGACTGCACAACACAATTCTTCGCCCCAAAGATGTTTTGGTAAATTAGTCTCAGCAAATAGAGTTCTTACTTTACTCATTAAAGTAAATTTTATTATCTCACTGACACCATTTTGCTGCTTTGTATGGAGCAGTGTATATTCATTCACAATTCCTTTTTGCATTCCTTTTTACAAAAATTCTTAAAAGCATTTGAGGAGTATTCCCCTCCGCAATATCTTATTCTGACTGCATAATAACCTCTAGCCTTTAATATATAATTAATATTACCTTCTGCTTCGCTCTTATGTTTCAACAAGAATACTTAACAGAAGTGAGAGCAATCATCAATAATTGTCTCTTTTAATAACGTTCACCATTCATTGTGTGAATATAAAAAGGACCAGCAATATCAGTGTGTATTAGTTCACCAATAACCTTTGATCTCAGCATGGAAACATCATTGAAAGGCTTTCTTTTTGCCTTACCTTCATTACAGGGACTGCACACCCCATATTCGCTTGGCAAACTGAGTAATTTCAAGCTATGCGTATTTAAATGTCCAAGCCTCTGGTGCCACAACACACTTTTATTATAAGAGGTAAGACAGGTGGAACTTTCTGACGAAGGTTTTACATCCAAATTTGCAACATACAAATTTTCGAAAGTAGGGCACATAATTTTCAGTTTACTGTTCGTAATTGTTGCATTTTGACACCTCTGTCGAAGTTTAGATTGTAACCATTTTTAGTCAGATTTTTAACAGATAAAAGGTTTTATATCTAAGATGTGGTACAACTATAACATTTAACCTAATCTGTAATTTTTTATTGCTTTTATTGTTCCATGTTTCTACACTTAAATAACCTCTCTTCGTGCCTACCATAACAACACCATTGGCTATTTTTATACCTACATTTTTCTCCAAAAGTTCAATATGATGCATATACTTTTTAAGACCTATAGACACTCAATGATTTGTGGCTCCACTATCCAAAATAAATTTTGCCTGCGTTCTGCTACATTGCAGTTTGGATGTTAAGGCTTCATTCACAGTCAAATCACCTGTCGCTATAAAATCAAACTCTTCTTCTTGCGTATTTTCACTCTGCGCTAGGTTAGAATTTTCAGACTTTTGTTTAGATGCTGCCCTTTACCTCGTATGTGTCCACGGGAACCGCGTGAACCTCGATTACGATTTCCATATGCACGATTTTGAGATTTATTATTCGAGGGGCATTCACCTTTAAAATTACCTTTACCACCACATGTATGACAAATTACACTTTTGCGATATTCGCTGTTATTTGCCGAAGTATAGAACGAATGCTGAGTTCCTTTAACGTTATTATTGAGACTTTCTTTATCTTTGAGCTCTTGATCTAATAATCTTGTTTTTACATCAGAATAAGTAAATACAGTTTTGTCTTTATTTATGATAATCTCAATAGATGTAATCACATTTTCATACTTTTCGGGCATAGTGAGAAGTAAATAACATGTTTTGTCGGTATCATCGGTCGCCGTCTTACTTTCGCCATCTAACTCTTCGATAAGGCGCTCAAATACGGTAAAATTATCTTGTAAATCGCCATCAACAAATTTTAGTTTAAGAATCTTGCGCACAATAAACATTTTTGATAATGCGCTTTTCCTATGAAAAACACTTTCAAGATTCTCGATCATTTCTCTTGCAGACTTGGCATTTTCTATGTAGGTACTCTATATTTATCAGCTATCGATTGTGCTAATTTGTACTGAACTTTGCTATCCATATCATTAAACTTGGCTAGTTCATCATCTTTTAATTTTGCGTATGCTTCTTCAAGAATGTCGACGGCAAGAAGTACTTTCTCTTTTTCTACGAGTAAACGTATCCTGTATTTCCATGTAGAAAAATTGTTTGCCGTCAATATAGGTAAGGGTACAGTCGATGTAGCCATGGTCTCTCTTATTAACTATGATAACCTTTTAATATATGCTATGTTAGGCCTATAACTTCTGAACACTTTAATCTTTACTTTTACAGCACATAAATTACAAAAAAATTTAAGAAATTAGACCTAACCTCAATTTCACAAATACAACCTAAGTTACCTCTATCTTTTAATATCGGCCCATAATCTGTCATTTACTTCTTAATTTAATATTAATTTATTTACTTTACCTGGGCCCATAACCTGTCAGGATATTAATAGGAAAAAGGTAAAAGGTACTCAGAGAGAACATAAAAGTGTACCATATAGAAAAGTATTTTATTGAGAACTAAGCAACAATAAGAAAGTTAACACATGTCAGATATCTAAGTAACATATGACATCATATTTAGACATATGTAATATATTTGAATTAACTTATAACATATAAATATAATATACTAGGGGAGACCCCTGCGTGCTCCGCACGCCAACCCCCAATGGGACCTTCTAAAAACCTATGTTATGTTTAATTATAATAAAGGTGTAGTATTAATAATAACCTCAAAACTAAGATGGTAAATAATGTTAAATATTCAAACCAAATTATTTCTTATATTTTATAACAGCAGTTAATAATGGTTAAAAGAACCAGCAAGGCTCAGGTCTACACTTTAAAACTCTAACCTAAAAGGTGGAAGTACAAAAATAATTGCTTCAAATTTTGAAATCAGCTGTTAATGGAAATATTGAAGCAGCTATGTTATCTGTTATTTTATTCAATTGGTTGCTATGGTAATAAATGTAAATACATGTGTTGATTTATCATTCTAGTCATAACCTAAGATTTTTTCCGACTAAATTTACAAATATATTGAAATAAAAAAAGGTTTTTACCGAAATGAATTATAGCCTATGTTACTCAGGGATAGTGTAGCTTTTTATTAGTAAAACTATTTTTTCAATCGGTTCAGTAGTGCCAGAGATTACCCCCTACATACAAACAAACAAACAAACAAACAAACTTTACCTCTTTATAATATTAGTATAGATATATTTATCTGACAAATTATAAAAATATTGAGAGTTCTAAAAGGAAGATTAAACTTTTTTTATGTTTGGGGTTTCAAAGGATTTGAGGATAGAAGGTAAGGGAGCATAATCTTCCTGTCTGAGACCCACCAGGCTAATTCCTATCCCGAAAAGGTTTGAGTCTTGCCTGAAGATACAAAAAAAAAAAAATGGCACATATATGTGCGCAGGTATAAGATAAGCGTTGTTGAGTGCATACATGTTCATATAGTTCTTTTAATTTCTGCAAGAAACATGTTTATTTCATGTAGGATATTATTATTGTTTAACTTTATTAATTCCGCCAAATTAATGTTATCAGAGGGAGGTTTATAATTTTCTGCTTTTAAAGCGTTATACAGATTTATTCTTAAATGCTCGTTTGAAGGACACTTTAAAATTAAATGGTCTAGTGTTTCTACTTGTCCCATAGTGCACTGCAGGCACTGAGGAGTAAAAAACACATTTAACATGTGCAAATTTTTATTTATGATGGCATGGCCAAAACGAATCCTAAGTGTATTAGTTAATTCATACCTACTAAAATTGGATTTAAAAAACCAAGGGTTTTTGGGGATTTCAGATTTATACCAATTAGCTTTAGGCCTATTCGAAATTTGTAATGCTTTTCCAAAATCTTTATAATGTTGAGATTTTAATGCAGACGTCAAATCATTTATTGGTAAAATTAGATCTGAAATAGAGTTGGTACTGTCGAGTGCTGCATCATATGCCAAAGTATCAACAAATTAATTTTGCTTTATTCCGATATGGCTTGGAACCCATTGCAAGAAAAATTCTTTATTTTGTTTAGAGATTTCTTTTAAAATTTTTACTACTAAACCATCTGCCCAAGGTGAGCATCTGGAAAAAATTATCAATTTGCTGAATAGAAGATTTATAGTCAGTGCATATTACAAAATCATGGAACTGAGTACCATTTACAAATTCAATGGAATTATAGATTCCATATAATTCAGCTGTGAAGGTTGTTACATGTTTGTTTTAAACGAAACTGTTTATTACTTTCTCACTATACTATAGTATAGAGAAAGTACAGTGATCGCAAAAAAATCGATGTTGAAATTTTTGTGAAAATATCCGTTTTGGGACCCCGTGAGTCCAAAAAAGTGGTTTTTACAAAATGTCTGTCTGTATGTATACAAAGCTAGAGCGAAAACTATTCTATCGATTTCAAACAAATTTGAACCAGACATGTCAAGTAGGCCTGTATGCATGCACGAAAAACGGTTTTGAAAAACAACCCCATTTTGGCAAAAAAACCCCAAAAATCAGTTAATTTTATAAAAAAAACGGCCCTAAATTTTGATAAAATTTAGCTTATTTGTAGCCTTTAATGTACCCTACCATATGCAAAAAAACCGCATCTTTCTAAAAATTATCGTTTAGCTAATTCGTTTTTTTTTTTTTTTTTGCTTTCCATGCCACTTTGGGCCTTTCGGCTAACGAGCATGTTTTTTTGGGTTTTTAATATTTTATGGTCCCCCGCGGGATTTGAACCCGGGACGTCTTGCTTATGAGGCAAGTACCATAGCCGTTGAGCTATGACAGAGGAAATAATAAAAATTCTCGTTTAGCTAATAATAATAATAATAACTGATTTTTTGCCCATAAGAGTTGTTTTTCAAAAATTTTCAAAACCTTTTTTCGTGCATCTATACAGGCCTAATTGACGTGTTTGGTGCAAATTTGTTCGAAATCGATCGCATAGTTTTATCTCTAGCTAATAATAATATTTATTAGTTAAACTCCTAGTTTAAAATCACCTCTCCTACCCCTCAATAATGAAGTCACTGTGAATCTGTTTAATAATTTAAATATGTTTGTGAGAAAGTATGTCCCAGTTTCTGGTACCGTTTATTTACAAATTACATTTAGAAGAGGACAATGAAAAGCTGCTCCTGTGCCATGTTTGCTTTTGGATCCATCAGTGAAGATTTGTATTTTATTATTGTGTTCGATGTTCATAACCTTTAAAAATTCTTGCTGAAAAATTTTAGGATTTGTCGAAGATTTTATAGTTTTGATATTGGGAAGGTTATCATTGCAGTGAAAATTTAAGTTTGTTAATGTTAGGGGCATGGGCAAATCAGTGTAGTTATGTCCTTTTCTAAAGACTTTTGAACTAATGACTCCCCATTACCTATATTCTGTGCCTTCACATACACCAAACATGTAAGAATTAAATAAACTAAACAATATTTATCCCCAAAGTACCCACAAAGTAAGAAAATTAGAAAATAATGTAACAAAACGTTAATTACGAAAACAATAACATCGTACCTTTAAAGGTACGTTTACACTTGTACACATGTATGAGAACTTGTGTGAGATCCTCGTTTGAGAAACAAGTGTGAAGTTTGAGTACACAAATCCCTATACTTGTTGAATCACATTAGAGCATTTACACTTGCACACAAGTTGATTTTAACATTGGATTCTACATCCCATATATTAGAAGCCCTAATTTTCTCAATTAGTTGCAGTGTTGCTTCCCGACTCCAACTAGACATTGCAACTTTAAGTTGAAAAGATTAAAATGAAATATTGACGATTAGTACACAACATAATGAAACCTAACCTACAAAAAGTATTGTTATAAATCAGTTGGTTGGGGAAACCTTCAACAATCACCTCACACAAGTGAATGTTTAAACAAAATTTTGTTCACTCAAAATGTATGAGGAAATGTTGAAGCTCACACAAAATATGTGAGCTTTTAAGTGAGCAAATGTTTCTGGATTTTTTAATTCAACAAGTATCTCACACAAGTTCTCATACATGTGTACAAGTGTAAACGTACCTTTAGAACAATAGAAACTACAATATAACTTCGTAATATTAAAATAAAATTTCATCAACGTTGCCAAATCGAACAATAGGTTATTGTACTGAATGGGGTGTGTATTAATCTCGCCGATAGTATGATTATATTTCGTTGTTATCACATTATATAATTAAAAGAAAAAAACCCTAAAAGGTTCTAACCTATATTATTATTTAGTCATAGTATGTTTGCTTTTACTTTCTCACGATACTATAGTATAGAGAAAGTATAGTGATCGCAAAAAAAATCGATGTTGAGATTTTTGTGGAAATATTCGTTTTAGGACCCCTTGAGTCAAAAAAAGTGGTTTTTACAAAATGTCTGTCTGTATGTATACACAGCTAGAGCGAAAAATATTCTATCGATTTCAAAAAAATTTGCACTAGACATGTCAAGTAGGCCTGTATAATGCACGAAAAACGGTTTTGAAAAATAACCAACGTTTTGGCAAAAAACCCCCCAAAAAATCAGTTATTATTTTTTTTATAAAAAAACTGTTCTAACTATTTTGATAAAATTTGGCTTATTTGTAGCCTTTAATGTACCCTACCATATGCAAAAAACCGCTTCTTTCTAAAAATTCTCGTTTAGCTAATAATAATATCTGATTTTTTTGGGTTTTTTGGCCATAAAGGGGGTTGTTTTTCAAAACCTATTTTCGTGCATCTATACAGGCCTAAGTGGCGTGTTTGGTGCAAATTTGTTCGAAATCGCAAAATATGTTTGTGAGAAAGTATGTGCCAGTTTCTGGTACCGTTTATTTACTTAATCTCGACGATAGATAATAGCATGATTATATTTCGTTATTATCACATTATATAATTAAAATATAAAAAAAACCTAAAAGGTTCTAACCTATTGTATTTAGTCACAGTATGTTTGTACTTTAAACACGTATGTACAACTTTCTAGTTGAGTTGCCTAAACTGCTTGTTTCTACACAAAAAAGAAGACAAATCCTACAACTCTTAGAGAACGCCGAGAAAAACATTTGTAGGCTCTTTAAAATGTAAATTCCCATAAGGAACATTTGATTTGAAAGTTTTTAATATTGTACGTGTTGAAGATGGTTAAATATTGCTTTCCCGGCATCAGTGAAGTGTATAAATACTATATTTATAAAGAAAAGAAAAAGTTAAGGTTTGTGTATTTATAGTAGTTTCGATTGACAAGCTAAAAGCTAAAGTAAACAAATACCAAACATAATTCCAAAGCATAATCTACACTGGGTTCATTTAAATGTTTACAGATGATTGGTGAAATCAGCTGTTATATGTTATTCACGTAGGTACGTACACTCGCTTTAATGGGAGTTGATTGTTTTAAATAGCATAAATTAAATGTCATTAATAAACACATATAAAAGTAGGTCATGTAAAAGTAAATTTTGTGTTTCTCATTTTTATCAAAATAGGCCATAATCAGGCTTAGAAAATGTATTAACAAAATACAAATTTCTATAAAAGTACAAATATTTTTAAAACCTGGGTACATTAAGGGTGGTTCTTCAGTGTCCGGCTGGTTGTCCCGGTTTTCTCTGGAAATGATTTGGCCACCCTATTTTATCCTGACCTCGTGAATTCCTTCACTGGTGCATGAAAAATAGATAAGACTGAACTTTAAGATACAAAATGTACCGTATCTTCGCCCAATTGTCACCTATGCCGCCCCAGCTTGGTATTCTCTACTCAGCACCAAAGCCAGGAAGAAGCTGGATTCCTTCCAAAACAAAACATTTCGAATGTTAACCAACTCACCTTGGTTCGTTCGAACACAACCATTTATCAGGGTCTGAAATCCGAGACTATCCAAGACTTCATCATCAAGCTGTTACGCCATCGACCACCTGTGGCATTAAGATGGAAGTATAAAGTCACAATGGATCGATTTCAAGAACACCTTAATTAACGCCCTACATATTTCAATAGGGATTCGTTTCTGTGAGTAATCTGAAACACGGGTGAAATCTTTCGCTAGCTGTAACTCTCTAACGAAGCATTTCCAGACCTATGAATAAATTAACTTTTTCCGTTATTTTTGCTAGTGGAATCAGCTTAGAAAGTGCTCGGAACATTATGCAAATAACTTTTTATTTTAGCTCAAAATAACTTTTAAATATTTTGTTTCTAGAGTAATTCTGGGTATTGTTGACAACTACCACGAAATACATTTTTCCTTTTTTTTGTCAATATCTGTTGTCCTTTGAGCTACAGAAAAAATTACAAAACCATTGAGTTTGTCATTAAAAAGGAAACTTTTTTGTCTCTTGTAATTTTTTTGTAAAGTTAGCGGTTTTTGAGATATTTGACTTTAAAAATTATAAACTGCCGCCATTTTGAAAATATTTAAAATATTGTTCTAATTTTTCGTACAGTGATAAAAGGTTACGCAACAAATAGGTGTACAAAGTTTAAACTCAATATCTTTTCTACTTCTAAAAATTTTAAGTATTTTGCAAAAAACACATACAGACAGACAGACCGAAAACGGAATGAGATAGGACACATGTTATATAACATTTTTTGTGTCTTTTGACATGCTGAATAACGTGACAAAGTTAGTTCATATGGTCGCAGGACACCCTGTATACAAATCTTTATATTGTAAATATAAAAAATTTTGCTCTAAACAAGAATATATGTATAAAACTTATATCTTAAAACAAAGGGACAAATTATTATAACTAAAAAACTGACATATACATACAAAGTATTTAGCACTTCGTCATTCTAGTAGGTCTATTGTTCATCTTTCCAATAACAGATATCACACTGCTTGGCGCCTTCTAAATAGTTTCTTATTGTGATATTTTAAATTGTGGTTCTAAAATAAAAGCAGTGATTATGCTTTTTGCGGTCATTTTAAATTATCATAATAATATATTGGCAAACCTGCTTGGTCAATATTAACTTTTACAAGACGAGCAGGCTGCCTTAACTTAAGGTTTTCCCCCCAACAGACTCGATTTGTTGCGGCTGGTGTTGTTAAGTTAGATACAGTATACTGAAAACATATTAAATTATGGGAGGTAAAAATAAAATAAGAATCTAATAAATGCATCTTAAGAATATATCACTGACATCAACAAATTGTACACATTTTGATCAGAAATTATTCAATTATGTATGTTTTTCAAAAGTAACATGGTGTAGTAGGTTCCCCGGCCTAAGAATTTTGTTACCACTACAGAATGCTAAGAACTATAAGTAGGCCTACCATTATGCGATAACCTAGTTTTATTTATATTTACAAAAGTGACTTAAATGCTTAATTTGGATGCAGGTTTCAACCATGGACATTGATCCAGAAGAGTTGCTAATCAAACAAGAAATAAAAGAAGAGGAAGTGAGCTTTGAACTGATTGAAGACCAAATGAGCTTTATAATCTTGGATGTGTTAGAGAAGAAAGTTTGTGTAGTGAAATTGAAGAAGAAGCAAGTTTGTGTAGTGAAATTAAAGAAGAAAGTTTGTGCAATGAAATTAAAGAAGAAGAAAGTTCGGTAGTGAAATTAAAGAAGAAGAAAGTTTTCTTGACATGATAGATAACAAAACTTGTTTTGTAGCAGATGAGCTTAAAGAAGAAAAGAACATTAAGCAGGAAGACGTAGGTGATTCCGAGATTAATGAAAACATTGATTTTAAAGAAGAAGAAATAAATTGTGAATGGTATGTTTATTAATTTAAAAGTTAGTTTAGGTTGCTAAGCCAAAACTTAAAGAGTTTATGTTTACAAACATCTTTACTAATAATAATATTGGGAGCTGTAACAAATAGTTCATTTCAGGGACATACAACCAGGAAAAATAATAATGATGTAACAGTGCCAGGATAGTTGCAGCTAAGCTGGGATTGTTCCAGGGGTCTGAGTGGTTTTTAGAGTAATATTAGAGTAGATGGGGTTATACTGTATGTAGCCTATGTATAGTGTGTTTGTATGGGATTTGTTAAGAGTAAGGCTCAGTTAGTTGTATCTAGTCCACAAAGACTAGTACGTACAGACTTATTTTCATCATTGCCTTTGTTGGTATTGTGGTTCCTAACAGTCGTAGCTTTTGCGGGTAGAGCTTACCAGGTCGGATAGAAAATACAAAATTGAAAATTTTCGGTTTAAAATATTTAAATTGCCTACGAACCGTCTTTCGAGTGCAGTTCAATGTAAGCAGAATTTAGGATCAGTTTAAGAAAAAGATTTTGTTAGAAATATTAAATTTAACCCTTTCCCCCGGGTTCTGTAGTAGTAACTCGTAGTACTTTATTTTTTTCACTCCCCCGGTTTCCGTAATAACCCGTAGTAGTACTTTAAATGCGTATAACTTCGCCATCTGTTGGAATATTTTAAAACTAACTTCAGAAACTTGTTCAGAGAATATTTTACAGTATGTTGAATAACAGTTGTTGTCATTTCTTTCAGTTGTTTAGTATTATAGATCTGTGTTTCTGTAACACAACTTTTGTCAACAAAGAGTTACGTAAAACATGGCATTTGGACAAAACGTTGTGAATGAAAGTGAAATTGAAGAAATACCAGGGTAAAGTTATCTTTCTAATTTATAAATTATGATTCTAGTGATAATTACAGTTCAGGTGCAAAGTGATTTTTAATTGAAACTGGATTAATTAGAAGAAGGAGCAATAGGCCAAGGTGATGTTTCTCAAATGGTTGAAAGGTTATGTTTACTTAAAAGACATACATCATACTGAAAAGAATAATACTAATATTTCAGTAAAATGGTCTGATAGATTAAATTTCACAGAGCCAGAACCTTTAAATAATTACTATAGTTTATTCATACATGATTTAATACGTTAACTGAATATAAGTGACAAGTTTGGCCATTTAAGAGATCTTGTATGAGGTACTTGCTGCCAATTATGAATCCGGGGGAAAGGGTTAAGCTTACAAACAGTATTTTGAATACAGTTCAATGTAAGCAGAATTTAGGATTAGTTTTAAGAAAAAAATGTTAGAAATATTAAATTTAAGGTTACGAACGGCCTTTTGAATACAGTTCAAGGTAAGGGAAGTTTAGAGTAGGTTTATCAAAAAGAATTATTTTAACGAAAAAAATTACCTTGAATTAGTTGTCTTCAGTCCATATTGTAGATCTAAATTCACCGCTGTTTCGTCGAACACTGTCGGCTTCGTCACGCTTGTACTTATACATACACGTGACACACAACACTAACACACACAAAATCAGAGTAAAACTCATCATTAGTATAATATAATAAAAATGTTTGTGGCCACATTGTTTATTTAGGTAGTTGTTGTCCAGCTAGCTACAGGTAGGATACTAGATGTGGACATCGGTTATCAGTAAAAGTTTACTTTAGTTTGGCAATTAAGTCATATATAGGATTGGAAGAAAAGTTCAACTGTCGTTTAATATATTATCTGGATTATTTTTATACTCTATAAATCTGAAACTCTTCTAATATATACCAATGTAGTACATTTTTTGGCTTTGTGCAATATTTGCAAATTAGTGTTTATGTCTGTGTATGTATGGTTCTCGTTAATTAAGTGTTCTGCATAATTTGAGCTCTGTCTGTCTGTTATTGTTTTTTTTATGGCTAGGGATATGTTCTTTGAATCTTGTTTTGAACAAGCGTCCTGCTTATATATATTTTCTCACAGTCGTTACAAAATAGCTTATATATTCCACTATTCGTAAATTTGTCTTTACATACACAGACATTAGCACTAATTTGCAAATATTGCACAAAGATAAAAAATGTACTACAATGAATATATTAGAAGATTTTCAGATTTAGAAAGAGTGTATAAATAATGCAGATAAAATATTAAACGACAAGTTGAACTTTCTTCCAATCCTATATAATATAATATAATCGTCAAACTATAGTAAACGTTTACTGATAACCGATGTCCTCTAGTATCCTACCTGCAGCTGGACAAGAACAACCTAAATAATGTGGCCACAAAAATGTTTACTATAATATCTTAACGATGAGTTTTACTCTGATTTTGTGTGTGTTACTCGTGTATGTGTTAGTACAAGCCTGACGAAGCCGACAGTGTTCGGCAAAAGTGCACTGTAGCTAGATCCACAATATGGACTGAAGGCAACTAATTTAAGGTAATTTATTACAATATATTAAATAGTCCAAGGCAACACATTATATTCTATAAAAATTGATTATTTTAATTATTTAATTTAAGCTTACAAACCGTCTTTCAAATACTGTGCAAGGTAAGCGAAGTGTAGAGTTGGTTCATCAAAAAGGATTTATTTC
>JAGFPH010000641.1:250712-263736 GCA_018207615.1 Philaenus spumarius
GTTTTCTATGTATGGTTAAAATTTTATTAAAATCGGTTAAATATTTTAAAAGTTATTAAATTTTTACATAAGGCTCTTCAATTTTTACATGATAAGCTTATGGAGCTTATGAGAATGTGGGTCCCGTTGACGTCACGAAATACTGCGCATCCACTCGTGAACCCTACCGTTAGTATTCTATATACCGTGCTACGTACTCTTGGTATTATTATCTCTGCTCTACGCTCTACGTATTGTAATAGTAAAAGATTGTAAAAGTAATCGCGAGATTTTACAGGTTGTGAATATAGGCAATTAGCGGCGGCAAAGCTATACCCACCACACAAATAAGGTAAATTATTGGTAACAGTATAACAACAATAATAGTTATATTGTTTAGTATAACAAAATTGCAAATATATATTTATATATATACCAAAAAAAAATTGCCTGAAGTTCTAACTTACAGTATTTAGTCTCAGTATATGTCCAGCATGTTAACATAATATAATATATAAGTTTTTAACATTTCTTAATTTACTGAAAAAGGATTTTAATTTCTGAACATAACTTATATGTATATATTTAAAAAATAATAGCCTGAAGTTCTAACTTACAGTCTCTAATCTTAGTATGTTTCTAGTTTGTAAACATATATATAAGTTTAAAACACTTCTTAATTTGCTAAAAAAGGGTTTTAATTTCTAAACATAACTTATATAATATACATAATATAGATGGCATTGGTAACTCGTAACTCCATACCAGTGATAATAATACTTTCTATCACTGTTCACTGTAATAGGCCAGTCATATAGTACATTAAAATAGCAAACTAACGGCTAGTTCTGATTTTTTAATATGTTGTTGGGCCCACTACCAGTAGCGTATATCCAAGTTTGCTGCTTCGAAAGACCTGTGCTAACTTCGTAGCACGCGAAAAACCACGAAATTTTTGAACTTTTTTCAGTTTTTTCGCTATATCTCCTAAACTGTGCGTTTTTTCATAAAACATGTTATTTACGTTTTGTAAGTACATTAAATTTGCTACAATTTGAGATCAGAACCAGCTCTGTAGCTCAAATACCAAAATCAATACAGCCCCCTCCAAAATTGGCTATTTTTTTCCAAAACAGTGAAATTTTATGATTTGGTAAACTTTTGACCACGAAATTGAGGAAAATACTCATTTTAGGTGTAAATCATAAGAGAAGATGTTTTAGCGAATGTTATTAGCTTTAATTTAAGTACAAAACGACGTTTCTTCACAATGTTTAAAAATCCCAAAAAGGGAAACTGTATTTTTTGCTAATTGGCTCTGTTGAGTTCTCACGATGTATTTTGAAAGGAGAACCATGTACATCAGCAAGAAATATATATTTAGTTTATTAATAATGTATTTATGTAATTAATTTAAAAGTTTTTCATATATCTATATGCATATTTACGAGAGATATTGTTGGGTTGAAATAGTCCATTTTGCCCGTTTCGTGGGTGGTTCGAAATCGTCAGATTCATCTTGAAAAGGTAGTGGATCGTCGACGTCATCTTCTCCTCCTTCGGCAGCAATCTTAATTACGGCGACGTTTTGGCAAGAGACGCCGGAGCAAAACTTGCAAAGTTCTGAGGCCTGCTTTTAGGCAGGTACAGCCGCCTCCGCTACTACAGCCTTTCTTGCACCCGCATGATAGAAACTTCAGAAAGGAGGGGGATGCCACTTCACTCATCATTTTTGTTGGAATGAGTCCCTGATCTGCCTTCTTCCATCCCCATTGAGAGGCATCTTTTTCCACCCCCAACCACTTCTGAACTTGGTGGCAAGTTCGGTAGGCGTGGAATGTTGCACTATCATCCGTAGGAGGCAAACGGGCGAGGTCAACCTTAGCGTTAAAAAAACCGTCAAAAAAACGTTCTTCACAGTTAATAAAAAACCATTGAGAAGGACGAGGAGGTCCACATGTTCTCCAATGATTAGCACTGACTGAAAAGAGGTGCTCTTGTCAAGTGCCACCTTGACAATATCACAGTCAGCATCATCCACTGCCTGATTCGTTTCAATTCCCTGGCTTTGGAAGGCGGAGCATAACAAATCGGGCGTAGTGAAACTGCTCCGACATTTTGGGTACTTTTGAAACTGCCCCGCTCATTAAAGAGGATCAAGAAGTGTCATCTCGCCAGACCAGAAATGCTGAAATTGCCCCAACTTTCTACCTGACACAGGTACGGGATATTTCCCTCCGAATAGTAAGTCGGCACTCACAATCTTTACCAAGCACATGGGTCATTAGGTTTTTTCATGACATCTATCTGTCACCCTACCACTAATTAATTTTTTTTTCTTTGCCCCCCCGTTTTCTACGAACTCTGTTACGGTAATCTAAATCACTTATCACAAACTTTAATACACTAAACTGTATAACAACACTAAAACACAAAATTTAATCTACAATGCCACAAACTGCGTCCTGTCAGTGACTGCAGTCTTCCAAAACCAAACCAACCTAAGCTAACCTAACCTAATATTTATTGGTATGCGTTCGAATCAGCTCGTCGGTATGCTACAGCAAGGGGCTATGCAACTATTCGGAGGAAAATATCCCGTACCTGTGTCAGGTAAGAAGTTGAGGCAATTTCAGCATTTCTGGTCTGGCGAGGCGATCCTTCTTTATCCTCTTTAATGAGCGGGACAGTTTCATCATTTCAAACGTACCTAAAATATCGGGGCAGTTTATGTGTCCCCTTCAAAGCAATTAGTCGTTGTTTGTTGTTGTCGTTCGCAAGCATTTTTATGATAGTTATTGACTCTTCAAAGATTTTTGATAGTCTCTCTTTGTTGCACTGCAGAAAACCATAGCGCCTTACGCGTTCGGCAGTTTTTGTATTCTTCTCTGCCCCATCCTGGAGCCGACATTATTTCGTTAGCGCGCGAAGAGTAATAGAAACTAAACTGAGAGTGAGAACCCTATTTGTGACCGAAGGACTGTTGGAGGGGAAGGGAGGGAATACCTGCCTGCCTACCTTTTCAGTTGTAAGGAAAGGAGCGCCGAGCTCCCCTTCTATTCATCCTTATCTCTTCACTTCTTTTTCAAAGACGTAGGTCCTTGACCGAGCTCTCACACATTTCATTTACATTGGTAAATTATCTATATAGGTTTATCTAGATTGGTGATTCCACAGTCCAGAAGGAAGGGGGTTGCAGTTTTCTTTTTTAATCACATTCAACTAACGAAAGACACATTTGAAGAATTTCACGTGTGCTTTAGTCAAATAATCCTCCAACCATCGTAAGAACTCAACAGAGCCAATTTGCAAAAAAATGCAGTTTTTCCATTTTTTTGATTTTTTAGCATAGTGAGGAAACTGTTAGACCTACAGACGTCGTTTTGTGCTGAATCTGACGATTTCGAACCACCAACGAAGCGGGCAAAATGAACTATTCCAACCCAAAAATATCTCTCGTAAATGTACATATGGATATATAAAAAAAAACTTGAAACTTGAATTAATTACATTGTAAATACATTACTAACAGACTAAATATATATATACCTTGCTGATGTACATGGTTGTCCTTTCAAAATACATCGTAAGAACTCAATATAGCTAATTTGCGAAAAATGCAGTTTTCCCATTTTTTGTATTTTTAAGTATTGTGAGGAAACTGTTAGACCTACAGACGTCGTTTTGTGCTTAAACTAAAGCTAATAACATTCGCTACAACATCTCCCTCTATGATTTAGCCCTTAAAATGCGTATTTTCCCCGATTTCTGGTTCGAAAGTTGTCCAAATTTTAAAATTACATGTTTTTGCAAAAATATTGCCAATTTTGTAGGGCTGTATTGGTTCTGATTTCAGCGCTACAGAGCTGGTTCTGGTCTCAAATTGTAGCAAATTTAATGTACTTTCAAAACGTTAATAACATGTTTTTTGAAAAAACGCATAGTTTAGGATATATAGTGAACAAACCGAAAAAAGGGCGAAAGTTTCCCGGTTTTTCGCGTGCTACGAAGTTAGCACAGGTCTTTCGAAGCTGCAAACTTGGATATACACTACTGGTAGTGGGCCTAACAACATATTAAAAAATCAGAACTAGCCGTAAGTTTGCGATTTTAGCGATTTCTAGTGTACTATTTGACTGGACTATACTACTTTTTTTTATAGTACTGTAGTGATGTGTGATGGAACTATCGAATACTTTTTAGTGTTCCAATAAGTATTCGAAATTCGAATAGGAAATCAACTGTTCAAATAAGTATTCATTTAAAACTATTCGATAAGTTTTCTGTACAATAAGACATGATAGGATAAGCGAACGGTATTAATGATTTTGTAGAAGGAAGAATTCGTCAGATATTATGTTTACTAATATAAAGTTTCTTACCTTGTTGTTCTCTTTTCTTTTTCTTTTTGTGTTTTGGGACTTTTATCCCATCTTCAGACACAATATAATAATATATAAATTACTCAACCGAGATCGTCCAACATTAAAATTAATTCACATAGGTAACACATTTACACAGTTGCCGTCCGGTAGCAAGAAGGTGGACACCAAAAAACTTGATTATACATAATATATTATACTTTGAAGGTCCATAATCAAAGCCAAAACGTACTTGAAATGTGTTTTGTGAATTAACAAGGTAAGAAACTTTATTTCAATGAAAAATTAGTGACCTGAATACTGAAAATTGATTATTTTTTATTTTATACATTCAAATATGCAGTGAAAGACAAGTTTTTATTTTTATTTTATCTTAATTATTTTAAAGATCGCTTTGCCAATTTTAATTTAGTTTATATTTTTTTTGTAATATTTTTTTATAACCTTAAATATGTTTGTTTTTTTAATGTGTAAACAAATAATAATGTATTTAAATAGTCTAAAACTACTTGTGTATTGTCTTAGTATAGTGTCATTTGTTTGTGAGCTACCAATCAAAAAGTAATATAATGAATAAAAAGTAGTTAATAGTGTAGTAGTGAATAGTTCGTGATAGAAAGTATTTACTATTCAGAAAAAGTAATCATCAGTGCCCAAGGTCCGCCAAAGTATTCGAATAGAAATAATTTATCCGCAGCAGACTAGCAGTAGTGTTGGGTATGGACTATCGAATACTTTTTAGTAAAAGTATTCAATCACTATTCAGACAAAATATTCGTCAGTGCCTAAAGTCCACCTCTTGAATATACTTGAACCTTCCGTAAAACTCTATAACATTCTACTATATTCTTGAAAATTGTAGAACATTTAAAAATATTCTAGAACATTATGGAAGCTTTTAGAACATTCTGTCGAGTCTTGACCACGGAACCGATTGCCAGTTGAGTATTCAAATAGAAATAATTTATACACAGCAGTAGTGTTGGGACTATCGAACACTTTTTAGTAAAAATATTCACTATTCAGATAAAATATTCGTCAGTGCCCAAAGTCCACCAAAGTATTTGAATAGAAATAATTTAACCGTAACAGACTGGTTTCCACGAACCGTGCCGTACAGAGCGCTCATAAGCCATGTTATCCATACGACAGTCTCAGCTGTACCAGCTAACAAAAAAACATCAACTCACTTGCAACACTCAGTCAGTTGACACAACCCACATGACAATAAACGTGATGTTCGCTGTAATGGTAGTAGCTCGTCTATTCTCCCGTAAAGCCTCGGTTTGTAAGACCACGCCACGATAACTACGCCGTGATGTTCAAGAGCGGCAAGTCTGTGAAGCCGCCGTTACTTACATCACGCCGTGATTCAACGTGATACTGGTTTGTAAAAAGCGCGTATTTGACGGCGCGAATCTATTTTTAGCTAGCTCTGTGAAAGAAACTAGACCTCAGATATAGTTGCGAGTGTCAGAATAATGGATGTTGCTATGTTGTTGTTGTTAGAGGAAGAAGAGGAGGAAATTGTGCTTAACAGCTTTTAAAGGAACGAAACTCATCCCATTTTCAAGGGTAGAGCAGAACAAGGTTGTTTTAAGATATTAATTTTAAAGTTCAGAGAGAACATTAGATTGTCTACTGATTTATTTCACACTATACTTTGGACAATTAAAAAGACAAATTCAGAATAAAAGTTATTTTCGGTATATTGAAGATGTAATGAACTGAAAAATGTTAAAAAGCCCCCTGTCCCTAAACTGGATAAATACCACCAAATTTTAGTTACTATGGTTTTATCATTTTCCAGATTCTTGGCCACGGGGTAAGTTACCGAATATTTCAGTTCCGAATATCGCATTGTTGGATTGGTACTATCATAAAGAAAACTCTGCAAGCGATAATTCGGCATATGATGCATGTTGCAATGGCCTACCCAGATAAGGCAATGATGATAGCAACTTCTCAAGGGTTTTGGGAGAAATGGAACTTTCCCAACTGTTCAGGGGCTGTAGATGGGAAACATGTTCGGATTAAGTGTCCTGCCAATACGGGATCAAAGTTTTTAAATTATAAAGATTATTTTTCTGTCATACTTTTTGCACTGGTTGATCATAATTATAAGTTTGTGGTTGTTGACGTTGGTTGTTATGGGAAAGAGGGAGACTCTTCAGACTAAGGTATTCTTCCCAAGTCCACTTTTGGAAAGCAATTTCACAAGGAACGTTACCTTTTCCAGATCCATTTCCACTTCCCGGAACAGATATTTTGATGAACCATGTTTTGTTTGGAGATGATTCGTTTACTTACCCCTTGCTTTACGAGACCATATCAAAGGCTACAAGCAAAAGAAGACGAAACGAAAGCTGTGTACAAATACCGACACTATCGCACCCGAAGATGCAGTGATAATGCATTTGAGATACTATGCTAATATTTTAGGGTATTCTTCACTAATTTCAATCCCGCCTGAAACTGTGGATGATCTTATTCTATCTGCTTGCATTTTACATAACTTAATAGAACATTCGTTGCCCCAGTGAGGAAGAAGAGAACCTGCCACAATCTACAGCAAACCTAATTGCTGTATCACAACCAACAACTGGCAGGAAAGTCAGTTAGCTTATAGTATAAGAGAAAAGTTTAGACTACTTTTGCAGTGAAAATGCAGTGGATTGGCAGCTCAATGCCATTAGAAAAAGTGTTTAAACGCACATAGGTTTATGCTCATAGTAAAATGTAGTTATGTTTTATAGCTTGGAACTTGCCACTGAAAAATTTGTAAATTTTACGTTTTTTTTAACGCAGATGTAAAAATATTGTTTTAATTTTAAATATGTAAACTTACTTTTAAAATGTCTGTAATTTATTTTTTAAGTATCTCATTTATAATAAAGTAAAAACTTAAAATTTGTTCTACACAAGAAAAAAAATAAAAAATAATGTTTCCCTTTGGCTGTACCATGTCTGTACCCTTGCCGTGCATCACAATGTTTCATCTTTAGTTTTTATAAGGTAAGGCTTAATATTTTATTTTTGTTAGTTCACAGTGTTAAACAATATAGTTAAAAATAGAATTACCTTCTCTCCCAAGTTCCTCGGAAATTTGTTTCCAAACATTGTTTTCCACCAGGGGATCTTTGTAGTTTTTTTGTGAAAAATCGTGGAGAAATGGATTATTTCGAACCAGATCTATCAACTTATCATACAGTTCACTCGTGAAAACCTTAGACTCCATAATGTTAAGTAGACACAGTCAAATAATAAGTTAATACAGCTAAATATCTCACAACAATTATAAAAACAAGTTGCTTAAAGAAATTAAAAGCAGTGTACTGCGCCGCGAAACACCCAGCTAACCACGCCGGAATAGAAGAGACCTATCCGGAGCGTACCACGCTGGGCATACGAACGGCTGACGCGACATCGGCAGCCGGACGTGGTCTAAGAAACCACGCCAATTCTCTTGCATTCACCCTGTTCTAGCGTTGACGTAGTCATCACGTTCAACAATCACGCCGGACGCTCAGCGTGGTCTTACAAACAGGGGCTTAAGACCTGTACTGCACTGTGAACATGGAATCGAGTATAGATAGGACGTGGGCACTAACAAGCATTACAGAGCTGAAGCCAACTTCGCAATTTTGGTGGGGTATAGAAGCGTCAAATGCACCATTTACAAGGAGAAAATTTTAATGCACGCTTTTCAAATACACTGTCGTTTGACCGACTTACGATAAAGTTAAAATTTCGCATGCAGACAAAACATTAGTGTTGGTCAGTAATGGTGCAATTGAAAGTTGTAAAATAATTTTATTACTAATTTATGTTACAAGTTAAAGTTAAACATTGTATGTGGTTTTTAAATCGTGACAGCAAAAAGTTGGTCCGTGAGAATTTTTTTATTTTTCGGGTAGAGAAGTTTTGTAAGTAACAAAGTTGTAAATAAGGACTTGAATTTAGCTTATTTTGTCATAAAATTATTTTACGAAGTATACTCTGGTAAGACAAGAGTAAATTAAGCACGGCCGCACCACTCGTCGCATCAGGTCGGCACTACTGACGGTCACTGCTCCTCAGGCCTCTTCCTATTATTGTAACCAAAACTATTATTACTAACTATTACTTAATTATTAAATACTTAATTACGACACTACTTCTGCTCAGAGAAGTCTATCAATTAACTGTTCATAATTTGAATACTTTCAAAACATATAAGACGTAATTTTCACTGTGTATACTTCATTTTGTATAGTGCTTTTAATATTTGACACATTGACAGCAGTCATTACATAGTCTAAAACTTTAATAAGCCTCAGAAAATTTGGGTCAACTACGAATAGTAAAAAAAGACTCATTGCAGATTCAAATAATTAATAAGAAAATTAACATTATTAGAAAAATAACAAAATTGTAAAAAAAAAAACTTTGCAACATACGTTTTACATTTACTGCCCTAAAAATGTTATAACTTCAGTTAAATTTTCGGAAACCTGAAAATAAAACTACATTAGATAAAACTGTAAGTAAAATTCTCAAATAATTAAATATTGAAATTCTTGTATAAAAAAAGTAAATGTGTGCGGTCGTCGGAACCCCGTCAGGAACGAAGTTCACACGCCTTTTCTTCATTTCTTTTACCAGCCTTAACGGCAACATACACACATAATTTTAATCTTTCAATTGCTGTTTATTATTATGGTTTTTTTACAAATTTTACTGTCCATACGTTTAATGTTACTATAATAAAGGTGTAGAATTAATTATAACACCAAAGCTAAGATGGTAAACATAGTTTCTGTTAAATGTCTATCCATTGTAAATACAGTACATTCAATAAACATAAAATGTTGGTTCATCCGTCTAGGCCTAACCTTTATTATGTGTATGTTTAATTTATTTTACCTGTATTAACGGCAACATAGTATGTTTAATTTATTTTACCTGTATTAACGGCAACATACATACAATAATTTTAGGTTAGGCCAAGACTTAAAATTACTTTCTAGGCCTAACTTAAAATGTCAGCTCTTGACGATAATATCTGAACTACGCCGGACGAAACCGATCATCTCTTAATTTAAATTGATGAACCAAAACACATTAAACATAAAATGTTGGTTCATCCGTCTAGGCCTAAAATTTATTATGTGTATGTTTAATTTATTTTACCTGTATTAACGGCAACATACATACAATAATTTCAATCTTAGTAGCAAAGCTTAAAATAAGTTCGGAAGTGGATTATAAAAACTATCTACAGATGGATGGTGAGCTGCTAGCTAGAAATAGTCACACCTTTAATTAAAAAAAGTAGTTCATTCCTGAGGGAATCAATATCGGCAGATCAGAGATTACTAGCCACTCTGAGATACCTGGTAAGCAGTGACTCCTTTGAAGAGCTAAAATTCCAAACTGCCATCGTAGCCCAAACACTTAATTACAAAAATGTATTTAAAAAACTATTACAAAAATCATTACAACAATTTATTTAAACACTTATTACAAATATTTATTAGAAAAACTGTTAAGTACAAAAATGTTGTTACAAAATTATTATGAAAAAGTATAAAGTAAAAGTATGTACCTCCTCAAGCTTTTCAAAATCATTAATTATTTCTCACTGCATTTTTTATTTTAAAACTTAAGTACTATCCACTTTAGGAGCTTCTTTTACTCTTTTTCTGTATAGCCTTAACATAGTGTAGGTGTGATTAAATTGTAATATTAATTTGTAGGCTATGTAAAATTGTCTTAGAGCATAAGCACATTTTTTTATTTGTAGTTAAAATATAAAATGTGTATATTGTACCAATGCTCGATAGATACAGGATTAATAAATACATTAATAACATATGTGTTTAATACATAAATAACACATTGGACGCTTGGGAAACTTTTTATATTAACAAATACCGTAACATAATTGTGAATAATGAATTAGGTAATTTACAGAATTCTTTATTAATGTAAAAATGCTATGTTTTGTTAAATATTAATATTAGTTTAGCAATCTTATTTAAGTTATATTGTTATTGTTAAGATATTTTATTAACGGTAGGCGGTGGTTAACGCCTTAGCATAGGTTTAGGACACGCCCCCTGTAGGGTACGCCCCTTCTGGTTAGGTATTTATACGGTGTGTTGTCACACTGTTAGATCAGTTATAGTTTGGTTACTGTAGCCCGTGCATCACTGAGGATGGCGACATTGTCGTTGAAACGCGTTTGAGGTTAGTAAACGTATTTATTGTGAGATTTTGTGTTCAGGTTTTATTTTATCTAAGATATAGGATTATTTAGTTATACTGTGTATTGTAACTCTATAAAATATGGGATACTTAAACATTCCTATATTTTAGTGCAAAACCTGTATTCACTTTTAGTGTTAACCCATTAATGCATAGCGTCCGATAACTCGGATTAAGGGAATTTTAATTTTCTGTGGTTGGGAATTTTGTTTTTTAGTGACAAAGGTTGGTACCACTAGCCTCTACACAAACTACTGTAACAAATTAGCATATGTTCTGCAGTTGTAAACTTAACCTTTATGTTGCAGCTCTAGAAATGGCAAACAACTATTACTGTGTTGTTATGCATGAGGAGTAACTTTATTTTCTAATACGTGTATAAAAACATATTATTTTATTACTTTCATATTTTAACTGCCTTAGCCATATGTACAACATACCTGCATACCATATTTAACTTCAGGAGTTTATTTGTCCTACCTACATCTGTGTTTCTTTAAGCCGGATTGACACGATACAAGTAGGCTCGGACCGAGCTAGCTGTTTTTACTCGGTTAGAGTTCACTAGGCTTCAGTTCACTCGGAGAAGTGCTGACACTCTGATTTAATTTACGATTTTGATGCTGGATATTGTGCGTAAAGGATTTTTATGTGTTACTGATATATGAATATCTAACTCTTTGGCAATACGACCTACAGCGTGTTTGTTCTAGTAATCTTTATGTTGAACATTCAACAGTACTGCCTCAGCTTCATACAATTCTACAAAATGAACAGCTTTCCTATTTGACAATCTTTTAATATATCTATTTTTTTGCTGGTTGATTACAGTCGTCTGTCGCTATCTGCCTCACAACTCGTATCCGAGAAAGTAGAGCGCTATTCGACTCAACTCGGGCCAAGTTCGTCAGATCAGAGCTACATGGACAAACTGCTGACGTGATACAAGTAGCGTCCGAATGAAGCGCGCGCAACATCCGAGCTTACTCGTATCGTGTCAACTGAGGCTGCATTTTGCTGTACAGCACGTGCTTTGAGCATTTTGCGTTATTGTTCTCTCGGTGTGCGTGGCGTGTTGGCGAACGGTGAGCAACTAGCAGTATCATTCAACCTTGTGTGGGTGTCAGTAGTCGACACAAAGATGTGTGAAGAAGAAGTGAACTTAAGTCTGTGTTTGTGGCAATTTGTCCAAATGTTGGAAATTAAACCAAAACGTAAACATTTGGTTCACTCAATTAATCAAAAGTTTATTAACGAACTTACAAATGTGTGCAAATTTTACAACTATTGGCGCATGAGTGTGACGAGTTTTGAAGTTTTGCTTCAACTGTTGAGGGAGAAACTTACAAATTTAGATACAAATTGTAGACGTAGCAAAACTGCTGAGGAAAGGCTCTTTATTACCTTAAGGTAAGATAATTATTTATAAGTAGTTATAATTGTATATTAGGTCCCCCATGATTATATTAGTATTATTATATATGTCATTTCCTATTGGATCACATGTTGCCCACGTATGTTGTCATACGTAGCATTGTTGTGAAGTCGCCAGCTTCTTCTGGTGCAACTGTGCCCTTGTCTGAGAAGTATCGGTCAGAAGCAATGCTGGCTGATCGTGAAGTTGACATTGACGGTCCGGGAATCCCTTCTTCAATATCGAGATAGTAATTCAATCTTTGCATTACGTCTTTTTTGAACTGTCTTTGAGAAGTAGTAGAGAATTTCTCTACTTCGTGCTTAAGGCTCTTAAAGAAATGTATCATTGGATTTCCTCCTTTGGCTTCTTCTGTGCAAGTGATTTGAAGTACGCAGCCATCGGTTCTGCTACTATCTCAGCCGGAGTCTTTGTCCCTTTTTTCCTGGGATTGATCTCCTCTACCCTATTAGAAGTTGTACTAATCTCTGGATCATTTTCGATAGTACAATTTGCGCTATCTGTGTCTCTGACTTCTTCATGGTACTCTTCAGTCCCTTCATTTCGGCCTTCTTGGGTTGCCGGTACCTCTCATTGACACTTGCAACCCATGTTGCTTACAGTTATTTTTAGACTGACTCAAGAATGGCAACACAAAATTCATAGCATCAGCCAAATGCCATTTTTTTCTATTTTCCAGCATTACCACTGGGTGTTTTCTTGACATCACGCAAATACATGGAGTATGAGGACCGTAGTGTGTACTGTAACACTAACAGCCATGTCACAGAGAAAATATACAATAAGAAATAGATCAGCAGTTTCCTATAGTGACTAAAAGCACAGAGGTTTGGTCTAAATAAATAAATGACGCAATACTTAAATAATATTAACCATTTATAATTTTTATATATATATTTCTTAATGACGCAAAATAATTACAATAGAATCATTTTTTTTAATAAATAAATAATAAAATATAAAAGCAGACTGTAAAAGT
>JAGFPH010000641.1:267914-300553 GCA_018207615.1 Philaenus spumarius
TTGTGAATCTTAAGTTTGTTTGACATATTACAAGAATAATCACATTCTTTACATTTAAAAGGTTTTTCTCCAGTATGCCTCATTACATGTTTCTGAAGATTGTCTGATCTAACGCAAGAATAATCACATTCCTTACATTTAAAAGGTTTCTTTCCGACAGTATGTCTCATTTTATGTCTCTTAAGATCGTTTGATGTAATACAAGAATAATTACATTCCTCACATTTGAAAGGTTTCTCTCCGGTATGTCTCATTTTGTGTGTCTGTAGGTGGGTTGATCGAATACAAGAATAATCACATCCATTACATTTAAAAGGTTTCTCTTCAGTATGCCTCATTTTGTGTAACTTAAAGAGGCTTGATTTAGCACAAGAATAATCATACTCACTGCATATATATTTGTGAACTACCCTACTAGTAGTTGGTTGTAAAGAATTCTTAAAACATGTTGAATGTTGTCCCATTGGATCGGTATTGGAGTTTGGAGAATAGGTCCTCTGGTAGTCACTGCCTTCAGAAGCTGAAGCTTTAAGTCTGAATTTATCCGTATCTGAAAATTTAATTTTATTATTATTAATGCAATCAAATTTTAAATTGGATGTATCATAAAACTTTACTATTGGAAGGAATTGTTAGCACAAATAATGAGTGTAGGATCAATTGCTTGAAAAATAAACACAATATAACATAACTTCTCCCAAGAAAAAACTACATTATTGAATGATTGTAAGTAGTGTAAAATTGCCGGTTGACCATAACCTTTGTGACCTTTCCACTCTCTTTTAATCACCCCATTAACACCTCTTAATGTGTTTTCTAACACCTTTTAATGTGATAAAAAACACATTATCACTTTTTAATGTGTTAAAATGCACATTACTATTACTTAATGTGTAAAAATACCTTAAATTTTGTTAATGTGTTGAAAAAAAACACATTAACTCTTCTTAATGTGTAGAGAAACACATTAACGTATCTTAATGTGTTAAAAAACCCATTAAAATGATTTAATGCAATAAGCCCCACCCAAAATTAAAAAGGACACCATTCATTGACTTAGGAAGAGGAAGGTTGTGTTGTAACATTAATTAACTGAGTAGTGTTTGTTTTTAGAAAAATGATTTCGTTTTTATTTCCTTTTTTGTTTTTATTTGTTACAATTCAGACAGAAAATTGTACTTTGCATACTATGAAGTATTTAACAAATTATGGTTATTTAAAATTGCCTAATATATCTCAAGAGTTATTAATCAATGTTGATCCACAGACATTGACAGATGCTATATTTTTGTTTCAAGAATATTATAATATTACATCAGATGGTAAAATAAACAATGAAACTTTAGCATTAATGGAAAATAAGCGGTGTGGAGTAGAAGATGATATTAATTTTGCGACATATTCAAAATGGGGGAAACGACAATTGAGGTGGCATTATGCTTCAGTTAGTAGACAAATTTTGAATTTAACAGAAATGGCTTTTCAAACTTGGGCTGAATACACAGATCTTAGTTTTGTGCATGATAAATATAATAATGATATATTAATATCATTTAAAAGAGGAAACATAGGAAACAGAAAGTCGGAGACGCTTGATTTAGTAACTTCGACGGTAGAGACCACGTCCTCGGTCACTCGGGTTTTCCGAGACCAGATAATTCGACAGTTGAAATTCATATAGATCAAGATGAAATATGGTGTTTTGAGACAGACATTAAGAAATGTTGTGATGGTCATACAAGTTTATTCAGTGTTTTAATTTATGAAATTGGTAACTCGTTAGGAATATCTCATTCATCTGATATTGATTCATTAGGTCATTAAACAATAAATACAGAGAAAGTAAACTTTCAAACGATGATATTTATGCTATACAGAGTCTATATGGTGTGAGAAAAAGAAGCATATCAACAACAACAACGACAACTACTACCTCAACAACAACCCCTATTACAACTTCTGCAACAATTCCTGCAACAACTAAAAAACCTGTTGTGGTGAAAAATACAACTGTTAAGCCTTTAGTAGAACAGGATTTGTGTACTTTAACGAATATAAATACATTTTTATTGATCAATCAACAATTATATATTTTCTACAAGAAATTGTTTTGGATAGTAAAATTAGAAGATAACCAATCATTTACCAAACCCCAATTGATATCAGATTGGCTTTTCTTTTTACCTTCGGATTTTGAAAAAATTGATTTTCTCTATCAAAGACCTAACGGCGATATTGTTATTTTTATAAAGACAAAAGTATACACATTAAACTTTCCATCTCTACAGTTAATAGATGGGTATCCCATGTCAATAGAAAAAAAATTTGGAAGAGAAAATATTAATGGTATAGTCAATACTTATTCAGGAAAAACAATAGCTTTTTTCGACAACACTTACTACATGGAAATAGATGAATGTACATTTAATGTTAAAAGTTATGGTATAACGTATAAAACATATAACGGATTGCCTTCAAGCATGGATTCGGTTTTTAGATATACTAACGGATTATTATGTTTTTAAAAATAATTCTGTTTTTGAATTTAACGAATTTATAAATTCTGTAGTTAAGGTAGAAAAAAATAAGTTATCAATTTTTGGAAACAAATGTCTTAAACCACCTTTAAGCAATGCAAATATTTTAGTCAGAATTAAAAATCTCATAGATGAACATTTATTACGACTTTAAAAGGTTATAAAATTTGTTATTGGTTGAACATAGATTAAAAATCGTGCTACATTCAATCATATTGAGGTTTCCATTCAGTAGCTTATCACACTTCATCACGTTTGCTAGTTAAAAAGAAGATTCTGTGAAAGCGATATCTGACAACGAAATTGACAGGTTAGTAACAAAGTTTAAAGGTCTAAAACTGTCTGACAACATCCGCAGAGTTCATTTTCGAGACGATTTGAATACTATTCATTACGTCAACATCAATCCTATACATAAGAACGCAAGAAATGGTAGTTGTTGGTTAAGATCAGCGGCAGATCGAGCAAAATACGAACGTGAAAACGAAGTTAACAGGTGGTTAGAAACAACAATTAAAACACTGCAGGCACCGCCCAAGAAAAATCGAGCTGATTAATTGAATCTACTCTGTTAATAAGTGCAGTTAAGATGGGTTTTACAGCACAAAAAAAAACTAGAAAGTATTATGAATCATCCGAATCTTTGCTCTTGTGGGGAAACCAGTGTACATTTAAACATACAGGAAGCGCAGTCGTATATTAATTATGGACTTTCGGAATATGAACCTGTAATCGGTCATTATACAATGTGTTGCTGGTCTAATCCCCACTCCTTAGAGGGGCCTGATACATGTTTGTGTTCATTATTTGAGAGCCTTATTCAAGTGTCGTTGCAAGTCTTGGAAGGAACTAAAAAGTGTCACTTATAATTGATTTTATTTTAGATTTTCAAGGTTTTAAAAATGATGCAAATGAATTTATTGTTAAGGAGTTGGCGCTTATATCTACAGATGATACAGTGTACGAATTACATCTTTTTCGACCTCCTTTTGGTTTCAGTCAATTACCTATAAATTTACAAAAGCAAGTGATATGGTTAGAGAGACAGTACCATGGTCTTCGATGGGATTCTGGAATGAAATCGTATAATAGTCTGTTGGATTTATTTCGAAGCATCAACATAAGTGGAAATGTTTATGTTAAAGGAAGTGAAAAAAAATCATATATATCAAATTTGTTGACTGAATTTAATGTTAACATGATAAACTTTGATGATATAAATTGTCCTAATTTAAGTGATTTAAAAAAAACAATTTTGGAGTGATTTTTACAAACCATGTGTATTTGAACATAGTTCTAAAAATTGTGCTTACATTAATGTACATGTTTTATTACAATGGTGGAAATTAGAAAAATTAGTTTTGGATAGAATTACAGCAGTAAATTTAGCGATAAAAGAATGTTACACAAAACGATATAAAGGTATGCAAGATGAATTGATTAAATATTTACCTAAAGAATTCATTGTAAATCATTTTGAAAATGTAGAAGATATTTTTAACAAACTACCAATTGAATTAAGAACAGATTGCGACATATTAAACAGTTTTCCTTGTGTCAATCATAAAAAGATTGTTTTTACTGTATACATAGATATGATAATTTTAATTTTAGTCAGTCACTGTAAAGTATGGATCGTGTTAACATGTGTTGTGGTATATTTAATTGTACGAAAGACGACTTAATAAATTCAATTTTTTTTTGTACAAAATTGATGGATAGTATAGTGTGTTGTAGTTGTGGTTGGCGTCAAGCGTGTAATTCAAAATTAACAATTAGACTAATAACTTTTTTGCATAAAATATCAAATCCTGATTGTGTTCTAAGTTTAAATGTACCTGAACAGTTCAATCAGTATGTTTTCAATAAATTAGAAGTTATTGGTATTGAAAAAATAATGAGGGAATCATTTTCGAGCTGGCCGAAGTTATATCCAAATATTGAAGAGATGGTGCAAACGGGATTTTACTACATTGGATCAGATGATGATGTCACCTGTATCGACTGTGGAGTTACCTTAGGAGATTGGCAAGTAGATGATAATCCAAAATTAGAACATAAAAAGGCATCACCTGATTGTAAATTAGCAAATTTGTAAAAATAAATTGTAAACGTTTTTATGTCTATGTCTGTTATTTTACCTTTGTTTGTTGAACTGTAAACATGAATTTAAGAGGTGAAATTGCTAAGGAATTGCATAAACAAGTTCGTAGGAAATTTACTAGTCGTTATGTAGAACTTAAAGGTATTAATGACCTTTATCAAGCTGACCTTGTAGAGATGATTCCATTTGCTAGAATCAATAAAGGTTATAAGTATATTTTGGTAGTAATAAATTGTTTTAGTAAATATGCTATCGCAGTGCCAGTAAAAACAAAAACTGCAATTGAACTTGAAACCTCATTAAAACCTATTTTTGGCAAGTTTCCTATGAAACATTTCCAGACAGATCATGGCACAGAATTTTATAATTCAAAAGTAAAATCTTTATTAGATAAATACAATATAAACCAATATTCTACTTTTTCTGATAAAAAAGCTTCTATAGTTGAAAGATTGACGTTGAAAGGGAAAATGTGGCAAAGTTTTAGTGAACAAGGTAATTACAAATGGTTGCATTTACTTCCAATTATAGTTGATAAATATAATAATACATTTCACAGAACAATTGGTATGAAACCGATAGACGTTACCAAGGAAAACAAAAATCTAGTATTAAAAAGAATAATAAAAAAATAGAAAAATTAAATTAAATCGCAGCAGAAAGTTTAATGTTGGAGACAAGGTAAGAATAAGTAGATATAAAAAACCATTTACTAAAGGTTATTTACCAAATTGGAGTAATGAAGTGTACACAGTGTGGAAAATTCTACCTACAGTTCCAGTTACGTATTCAATAAAAGATGAAACAGGAAGTTTAATAAAAGGAGGATTTTATCAAGAAGAATTGAGTAAAACAAAATACGGTGATACATATTTAATAGAAAAGGTTTTACGTAAAAAAGGAAACAAGTTGTTAGTTCGTTGGTTAGGTTTTGATAGTTCGAAAGATACTTGGATTAGTGCTAAGGATTTGATATGAAATTTGTAAAACAATCTAATCGGTTATCAATTATAAATTTAGACACTTTAGTCACACCAATTATGAATAATAAAAATAAGAAACATGGAATGTTGTTACCTAATAGTATCAGATGTATTGTATGTGGTCCTTCTAATACTGGAAAAACAAATTTCATAATTAATTTATTGGTTTCTCCAAACAGGTTGTATTTTAAAAATATTTATGTGTTTTCCAAATCACTGTATCAACCTAAATATAAATTATTACGTTGTATTATAGATTGTATACCAGAGATTGAATATCATGCGTTCAAGGAAAATGATGAAATTCCTTATCCAAATGACGTAAAGTCCAATTCAATTATGATATTTGATGACGTAGCTTGTGAAAAACAAAAAACATTAGAAATTATTTTACAATGGGACGTCATAATGACATAGACACATTTTATTCGTGTCAAACATACAGTTGCATACCAAAACAATTAATCAGAGATAATGCAAACCTTTTGGTGTTATTTAAGCAGGATGAAAGAAACTTACATCACATGTTTAGAGACCACATTAATAACGACATGACATTCGAAAAATTTAAAGAAATATGTGCAAAAGTGTGGAAGAAAAATAATAATGCATTTATTGTAATTGATAAGGAGAGGGATATAAAGAAAGGACGTTATCATATCGGATTTCACACATTCATTATTATTTAAGCTCCCTCATTGACTTACTAGTTCTGTGTCTTATTTATAATTTTATTGTTAGAGTGTTCAGTATGTCGAATGATTCTTTAGAGGAAGCAGTTGATGAGAAAATTGTTCTCGAGATAAATAAACTGCGTAAAATAATTAAAGCCAAACACCAAGCTCTCACACGAGATATAATGGAAGGCGAACAGCTGTTGGAGAAACAATTTACGTCTATTACAGAACCTCTCAAAAAACTTGTAGATGCTAAGGAAATTGAAGGAGAACATAAAGTAGCCGTTAAAAGAAGGTACGTCATGGATTCGTCGGAAGAAGAAGAAGAAGCATTAGATCCGGACATATTTCCAGAAAAACATTCAAACCGCCTCAAGGTGAAAAACGCAAGAAATTGGTGAATACAAGTTTGGATCATTATGCTGACGATTACGACTATGAAGATGTTGCTCAAACTGAAAGTCGTAAACGTAGAATGTTAAGACACAAGCCTCCCATGGATGATGAAGAAATTCCAGATAACGCTATGGAAGTAGAAACTTCAAAAACACCAGCGTTGACAGCATTACCCGAAACCGTTTATGAATCGATTGAAACGGGAGAAGATTTAATTAAGACGCCAGAAGGTAGAAAAAGTATTACTAGTTTTATTAATGATACTTTTTCAGGCCCTATATCAAGAATATACTTTACTAAATTGATAGATGGTGGTAAAAAAATTGACAAGACATTTGGAATACACATGAATGGTAACATTTGGATGTTGGGAGATAAAGTGGTCGATTTAAATGGAGACGATCTGATTATTAATTATAAACGTTACACAGGAACAATGGGGTTATACGAATTAATTATTATGGCTGATCCGGATCCTTATACTTTTAGCCAAGAAGACATACAAGTCTACAGTGAAATTTTAAAAGATACAAATGTATACAGACAAAATAATTCGGCAATAGGAAAGATTAAATCCAGCAGAAGTAAAAAATATAAGAATATTATAGCCAAATTAGTAGGTCCAGCAACTGGTGAAGGTCTAAAAACTAAAGGAAAGTCTAAATGTAACAGAAGTGTGCCGTTTTTAGACATTCGCGCCACCTATATTTTTTTTCTTTATTAAATATTACTTTTTACCGACTTACAACCTTCCTATCATTTATCCTTACCCACATTTCCCAAATAGTTATCCTTTTCTCCGCCAGACGTCGACTCCGTACGGTATCTGAAGCCGTACACACTGCTTTAGTATGCCATAGCATTTTGTAACCCATCAGCTGTTCCTTATCTATTGAGATAAAATTCGCTTTGTCATGAGGGTTGGTAGAAGGTCGGCCATTAGACCGTTACGAACGAATCTTTAAGACGCTGCCAAGTGGTAGTCATGTCATTAAATTTTAAATAATTTAATCGCGATTAACGACGGTGTGTCGCTGAACAACATGAATTACTTCTAAACCTTCGTTTTCCGGATACCAGGTAGAAATATTTTAGCTTTACCTTAATAATTATAAAATATTACTTGTAAAACTTAATTAGGTTATTTCCACTTTTGGTTCATGTACAACTTCCTGACTCTTTTTGTTCAATTTATTAGAGAAACCTGTGTATTTCTTTTTTTACTACAGCCTAAATTTTAAATGTAAATCTTACAGCCTACAAAAACTATAAAGCCGATATCATGTTGGTTATTGCTAAAGCCTAAACATATTTCCACAAACAAGCCTAAAGTGTTATGCATTAATTAACTATAACTGTGTAGTCTTTCTACAGTGTAACCGATATTGAAAACTTTAATAAGCTATAAGCAAAATATTGCTGATATGTAACTAAACGTTAACATTTCTTTTATGTTACCATGTGGCTTACCTAACATGTACAGACAGTCTTATGCAACATTACGCATGTTATATTAACCATCACAATCTAAGTAGCAATTTGCCATCTTGTGCTACAAATTTCAATAAAACAGCCAACTCAAAGAACTATCATTTTATGCTTATTTAAATAACTGCAAGTTTTCTAAAAAAGAAATTGTTATTTGTGTTATACAGTTATACTGGTTCAACTCCAGGGAATGTTATAATACAATGGCATAACCTGCAACAGCTACGCTTAGAAAAGGCCTACTTTCCAACTGAACTTTAAAAAAATTAAACAAAATATTTCTACAGTGTTTTAATTAAAGACAGAACTTAATTTAAAATGTGAACGATCTGCAGTTGTTCTTTTTCTTTTATGTTAACTGTTAAATAGGCTGTATTTTGAAAGTAATTTTTGTATATGTGTACTATTTAGGATATGTTAGTATTTAATAAATTGGGAGGAGCAAGCTAGCACATTTCGGACCTTAGCCCTAAGGGCTACATATTAGAAATTTTATACCTTTTTTTTTATATATAGAGAGACGTCTCATAATTAATTTTGTCTATTTATTCAATTATTTATAATTACCTTTTAGAGTTGGCCAACGACATATATATATTTATTCTTAAAACAAATCCATGGTATTTCATGTTAAAACTTTGTAACTTGTTAATCTTTTTCTGTATAAATTCTGTAATTATTATTAAAAGGGAGGGTTTTTAGATTTTCATTTTTGGGGAGGGCTTTTGAATTCAATTTAATAAAATATATATGTTTTCTTTTTAAAATCTCAAACTTTTTTGTATTAAGGGCATGTTAATAATTTCAATTTTTGTATTAAGGGCATGTAAACTTTTATTTTGGTTAATAAAACCAAAAATTATAACTATTTCTATGGTTTATTGAGCTAACCTCTAGGTATCCTGTGCATTGTAAGAGATAAGCTGAAATATTCCTACTTTTGGTGATATTTTAAATTCTAAGGTAAGTTTTGAACAGTACCAATCTATGTGGCCCAGTATTGCTTCCGTTCCCTTAATTATTCTTTTTGTAAGATTGGTACAGAAGTAAACAATTAAAGAAAGTAATATCTAAATTAGTAGGTCCGATGATTGGTGAAGGTTTGAATATCAATTCAGATATGGTAGTTACTGATAAAAAAACCAGAATACATATATTGGAATGATCCAAATGAACTTTGTGAAAGGTTAAAATTGTTAATAGCTTCCCAGCAAGCGGGTAACACGAGTCATACAAACGAGATCAATTCTATTCTTGAAGAATTAGTTGAAGGTAGCATACTAATAAAACTGTGAGTGTAAAGAAATTCTGTTGTCATATGCATACAAAATAAATCAACACCCATCCGGTCAATCAAGCAGAGGTTTTAATTTGCAGAATAAAAAATATTACAATGTTCAAGACGCAGTTAAAAACGGTGTATACTATAGTAAGTTAGCGGACAGTACGGGTCATAAAACGATATTAATTCTATTCTTGAAGAATTAGTTGAAGTCAGCATACAAATAAAACCATGAGTTTAGACAAATTCGGTCGTCTTATGCATACCACATCAAAAAGAAATCGCGGTCTACCCGGTCCACCAGGCAGAGGTTTCGAATTAACCCCGAATGGAAATTATAATATACAGAACAAAAAATTATGTAATGTTAACCATCCTTCTGGCGAAAAAGATGCGGTTAATTTGCATACAATGAAAAAAGAATGTTTGTGTACAGATAATAAAAACAATGTATACGACGGTCAAATGAAATTAATAAGAAATATTGCACCACCTGTACAAGATAATGATGTTGTAACTAAAAAATATTTTCATGAAAATTCGATTTATACAAAGGATTCAAGGAATGCGTTGAATTTTAATAAGAAACGATTAACCAATATAGTGACAGAAGAACTAGATGATGCTGCAACCTTGAAACGCGTATTTCAAGTTGTATAATTATCATACGCTAGGGATCAAAGAGACAAAAATCAATTGATTGAAACTTATGACGAGTGGGTTAAGAAGTTATCGTGGTTACCACCACAATCACCATTACCACAATCTTCAGTTTAGTAAGAAATGCGACGTCATCGAAGAAGTGGTCTCATCGGAGATGCATTAAATAAAGTTATTGATGTACTTCCGATTGAATTACATTTACCAGGCTATCAATATTGCGGACCTGGAACGAAACTCACTAAACGTTTGCAGCGAGGTGATCCAGGTATTAATAAAGTAGATGTCGCTTGTAAAGCACATGATATAGTCTACAATAAGCACAAAGTTACCAATAATAGAGCCATTGCGGACAAAGAACTCGTGGAGAGAGCTTGAGAACGTATAAAGCTAGTGATAGTAGTTTAGGTGAAAAATCAGCAGCATGGACAGTAACCAACATAATGAAAGCTAAACATAAGTTTGGTGGTGGAATTGTAAAAAGTAAAAAAATCCGATGTGACGACAAATAAGAAAGTAATTTCAATGCTTACGGATATTAAAAAGAAAATGAAAAATTTTAAAGGCAAAGGTCTGTACGTACGTCCATACAAAGGAGATGGTTATAAAAAGAAAAAAAACATCATACTCGATGAAATTAATTAACTCAATACTCATTCAACCTTTATCGACCCTAGACTTGTAACGGGAAGCGTTACAAAAATAAAATATTTCTGTAACGTGAATTACAAAACTGCTTCTTCAGCTTTTCAGCCCCACGTTATGAAAGCCATTTCATAACGGGAATCGTTACAAAAATAAAATATAAGATAGATTAAACTGCTAAAAAAAAAGTGTCGTCGAAAAACTTGAAAAATAAAAAAAATTGTTCAAACTAATAAAAAACGTTACATGTGGATTATTACTCACCTACACTTCATTACTTTTAACTACCTTTAATACTCGTCGCTTATTATTCAACTTTAATTACAAAAAATACTTCTCTCTCTTCAACCTCCACTACAAAAATTATTCACCATTATAACTCACCTTAACTCCAACTTACAAATTCACAGTTCACCTTAAAAATCACCTTTACTTCACCATACAAAACTTCTTCACTTTAACTCTTAAAAAAAATATTAATATTCCACATGTAACATATCTCTATGCTTTCTTGACTTACTATGCATATCGTTACTTATAAAAATTCTTATTTATTTACTCTTAATTTCTCAGGTCATGCGTTCGTGACTGTGAAGGTACACACTAGATGGGAATCCATGGCTAATCAAAGGAATTTAAGACATTGTGGCGAAACAACTATGCTCTTTACTCACTCATATTGATCGAATAATTATACAGACACAAATTAATCATTATCATGAAAACAAAATAGAACAAATTATCAATAACTTACATAAGATATAAGTTACAATTGTTTTGAATAGGTTAAGATGCAATTTAAGATTAAATGAAGTTAGGCCTATCTATAAAAAGAGTTTAAAAATTTTAAATGAACTGGAATTATTATATTACATGGCCATCTATACTCACGAAATTGTTCAAGACACTGTTTATACCTAGGATTTTCCTGATGACTTTGGATATTTTCTCACTTAACGTCCTCAACACACCAAAAAACCGAAACCGCCTGGTCACCTTTACACAAGTTCCATTTTCTCGGCAATCACTCGATGCATTTTTACGCCCAAGCGTACGCTAACGCTACACCATTAATGGTTCGTGTTGAGAAGTCCATTTCTTCTCCTCCGTACCAAAAAACCACCCTTTTCCAGAAATTTCTCTAACAAGGCACACACAACAAACTCAACTATACGCCATGTTCTTTCTTCCTTTAAGCGGTACATCGCCTTCTCTATCCACCAAAGTTTCACCATCGATCAAATCAAGTTTGCTCTGACATTATGCATTAATATAAACGTTTATGTTATAATTTACTATTTACATATGTTTTCCGCAACTTTATTATTTTTATTATTAAAACTGTTCATTTTGTGACCATTTATTTTTCCGTTTTAATTGTTCTTTTCAACTGCACCACTGTCTTTAGTTATTATGAGCTCTTATACACTTTATATACATTATATATTTTTACTCATTAATGTTTTTAAGTCTGCTTTTTAATCTTTATTATATAGTCTGCTTATTTTTTATTTTATGTTATCTGAATCATTATGTTTTAACTATTTTGCGTCTTAAATGAATTTATATATGTATATATGAATTATAAATATTTATTATTGTATATTGCGTCTCTTTATCTACCAGACCATCCTTCTATGTTTTAGTCGTTATGGGAATTTACTTGTCAAATTTATATAATGTTTCTGTTATATGGACTGTATGTAAGTGTCACAGACTTACTAGAGTACGCAGAAAAATTAAACATTCCACATTTTAGAGGTGTTTTCATGCGTGACACATTGCCGAAAAAAGGACCATTGTATAACGAATCAGCTATAGTAAACTTGGACAGTTTCAGAGGAAGCGGCACTCATTGGGTTTGTTACATAATACGTGGAAATATTGTTCAATATATTGATAGTTTTGGAAATTTAAGACCGCCAACGGAATTAGTGAAATATTTTAATTCAAAACAACGACTTACAATTAATTTCAATTACTCTTCTCGTCAAAATTTTAATACAGTTAATTGCGGTCATTTGTGTTTAGAATTTCTTGTAACACCATGATTTGTCTGGTGACAAATCATACTTTACGTGTGATTTCTTTCCTCCCATCGATTTATCTACATCACAGAAAAGGGAAATAGGACTGATTGACCTAATGACATATAATTCAATACCAAATATTGTAAAAATATCAACGATAAAATTTATTTTGGATCAAATGAATCGATTACGCTGCCAGAAGGAACATACGAAATTGAAGATATACAAGACTATATAAATAAAGAATTGAGAGATAAAAAAAGTAAAACAAAACTTATATAAAGCCAAACAATAACACTCTAAAAACGGAAATTTATTGTAATAATGAAATTGAATTCAAAAGTGGAAGTATTGCTTCGCTATTAGGTTTTAAAGAAAACGATAAACTAAAAGAAAATATATGGCATATCTCCAAATCAAGCCGCTATTGTTAAAGTGGACGTCATACGTATTGCGTGTGATATAGTTAGAAGCTCTTACAGAGACGGTGTTGAAGGTCACATATTGCATGAATTTTATCCTGTAGTAGAACCAGGATTTAAAATAGTTGAAAAACCAGCTCATGTTATTTATTTACCAATAATCACGCAAGGTTTACTTTATAAGATCAACATTAAATTAGAAGATCAATACGGAAACTTAGTTAATTTTAGAAACGAAAATATAATCATTCGTCTTCATTTAAGAAGTTCAAAATAAAATTACACCATGGGATTTATTTTTTCAGCCGCTCATGTCAAAAATGGTAGCAAATAAAAATACAATTGTGTCAAAAAGCGTCATTCCTCGATCAAGACTCAGTGCGTTAACATTAAGCAACAGTATATTTCTCAGATCCATTCCTGGATACAAATTGAATAATATAAAACAAAATGAATCATATATTAGACGTTGATTCTTCAATTCTTAAAAATGATACCATATTTGATTTTGAATGGCATTCGCATAACCCATATTCTTCAAATTCTTTCGGCAATAGCGATGAAATAAGAACTCCAGTCCATCAACAAGAGGTATATATGTTACCAAATAAAAGTTTTTTAATCATAGAAGGGAATATAATAAAAAGCGATGGAACCGAGGACGCTACAACAGCATTAGTTAATAACGCAATTGCGTTTATGTTTGAAGAAATAAGGTATGAACTTGTGGAACAGAAATCGATAGAGTTAAGAATGTGGGTATTACGACTTTAATGAAGAATCTATTGAGCTTGAGGCCTAATGACAAAAACGCAATGGGAAATTATGCTTGGACAGCGGATACTCAGCCTCTATCCGATAAAGGAAGTTTTACGTTTTGCATACCTCTATGTATTTTACTAGGTTTTGCCGAAGACTATAAACATATAATTTTGAATGTTAAACAGGAGTTAGTGTTATTAAGATCTTCTTCTGATAAAAATGCAATACTTCAAACAACTCAACAGGATTGTAAAATTAAAATTTCAAAAATAGTATGGAAAATGCCTTATGTACGTGTCGACGATTAAGTGAAATTATCATTACTATATTTGATAAACAAGGATGAAATAATATCCATACCATTCAGACGTTGGCAAATGCACGAGTACCCCTCATTACCAAAAACTAAATTTCCATCCTGGACTGTAAAAACTTCTACTATGTTGGAGAAACCTCGATACGTTATTGTTGCTTTTCAAACCAACAGAAAAGATAATGCAACCTCTAATGCTTCGCATTTTGATTTGTGCAATATTGAAAACATTAAACTTTACTTGAATTCAAAATATTATCCATATGATAATATTAATGGAAATAAGGCTATTCTATACGATTCTTTTGCTAGGTTCCAGTCATCCTACTATCAAGGAAGCGATGACCAGCCACTCGTAGATCGACTGACATGGGCTCTGAAAACACCTCTTTTTGTAATAGACTGTTCGAAACAAGAAAAATCATTAAAAACTGCATCGTTGGACGTAAGAATTGAATTGAAGACAACAGATTTTGCAGAAGACACTGCTTGCTATTGTTTAATTATTCATGATGCACTTGTAAAATACTCACCTCTGTCTGGAATCGTAAAGAAAATAATGTAAAGGAAATGATAAATAAAATTTTTTTACAATATGCCTGCAAAAACATATACAGTAGTTTATTAAACATATACAAAATGTTTTAAGAATTTCTCAAAAGATATTTGAAACAAACAGAAGGTTTACAAAGTTCTCTTAAAGACATAATTTCTCTACCCATCACATATTCCCGATTTTCATCTTCATTATATATTTTAAACAATGGTGTAGTAATGCACTTGTCACACCAATTTTCATAATTCCATATTATCTCTGTTAACAGAAAACCTCCGTCAACATATTTTTTAAAATAGTCAAAACCTGCTAGTTTGCTATTAAAATCATTTTCAAGCACAACAATTTCACTGAAACAGTCTCTACATAATCGTATGGATCTGTTTTTATAATAATAAGAGTGTAATAGTACGTAATTTTTCTCGTATGCAAAATCTGGTACTTCATTAGGATGATTCATTAACATTAAAAAATCTTTACTTTTAATTTTAACAAAATTTATATTTAAGTAATCGTAACCTTTTATATCACATTTTAAATTAAACCACACATTTTTATAATTATTTTTTAAATAATGTTTTATAGTGAGCGGTAATTCAAGTCTATCTATATTTTCAAAATTCACAGTTTGAGCACACACTTGGGTACAACACAAGTCAAATAAACTTAACATCTTTATTGGATAGTTGAAGATTGAAGGTTAAGTATGAACACAATAGAGACACTGAAACAATTAAGATCATCACAGATTATACGTTTATCATCATGTACACTTAAAGCTATTTTGTTTACAGTAATAGTTTCTACACAATGTTTCTTAGATCTAAACAATCTACATTATTTTCTTATTGTTGTAAGATAGTTTAAACAATTAGTGTAATCATCAAAAGAAATTTGGGTTTTAACAACTGATTTTGTTATCCTTTTGCTTTCTTTTGTACTTGCATTATACCTTTATCGTTGATAGTTAAAAAAGAATACAATTTTGGTCTCAAACCTACAAATTTATAAATGGGTATACTGTTACATTCATCTTTAAATTTTCCTAAAGTTTTTTATTATGATTAAAATAAGAACAATGTTCAATTGGTTAATCCGAAGTATCGTCAGTAAAGATTTCTAAGAAGAAGCTATCTGTATCTATGTACAAAAGATTCATTTTGTTTATATCATACTTTAAACGTAATACATTATAATAAAAATCATACATCAATGATTTACTCAATTCCAATACATTAAATCCTATATAAATAGGTTTATCAAATACAACTGATTCTTTAGCGTTACGCACAGCACACAAATTTGTATCATAAATTATTGATTCTATATACGTAGGTTTACATACAAGCTTATTTAATCTTTTTTCTGTATTTACTAATTCAATCAACTGTCGTTTCCTAATATTTTCTATAGTTTTGCCAAACATAGCATTATTTAAGAGTTTGTAAAATTCTTTTTCAAATGAATTTTGCGCTAATTTGCGTTTTTCAGTATTAAACATGATGTAAGGCTTTAACCAATCATCTTGATTAAATATTAAAATTCTATGTATTTTCTTTAATACTAAACCATTTTTAATTGCTTGTTTTAAAATTACAAAATGTACAATATAATAAAATTTGTTTAATCTACTAAAGTAGTTAACAATTTTTTATGTTTTTCTTGAGGTGGACATTTATTTTCAGCAAGGAATGGAAATTCGTTATGCTCATCATGATATTTTTCTGGGTATTCTACGTCTACTTCAAGTATATAACCTTGTGGTGCATCATCTGCTATAGACATGATATCAAAATTATCCAAGTTTTTTTCCATTTAAAACCATCTTTTGGTATAGGTTTACACATAGAAAAGCCATATAAATTATTGCAATCTATATACATTAAATATGAAATAGGCTCATTTGCATTAAAATTATTTTCTATATATGGGTTGTTAGCTTCTGCATAACGTTTTACACACAGTGATATTCCTCCTCTTATACCTCTTTCTATAAATAAATACATATCATAGTCGGTAAATAACTCAAGTTCAACATTTGTAAACTTTAACATAGCATCAAACGTAAAATTTGGTAGTGTTAGATAATGAGCACAATCTAAATTATAATTATTGATACAAAGAGTTCTGAAATTTTCAAAGATATCACTTAATAATAACACATCAATTTTTAAGTACAAATCGCTATATTCACCTAAGGTTTTACATTTAAAATGATACCATACATTTTTTGCAAATAAATATTCCTCATCACTAATGTCTGAATCTTGTAAGCTATTATGAAAACATTCCTTCGATGGTAGTTCCAATTCATCGAGCTTGTTCCAAGAACTAGTGTATTCATATGGATATACACCTTTTCTTGTAACAAATTGTAAATCTTCAGCAACAAAATGTTTTTTAATATGATTAAACTGATCCATAGCTAAATATCCAGACAGTGAACTTAGACTAGCATTTAAAAATTTTAATGAATCTACAAACCTTAAAGTTATACCGTTAGCGGTTTGTTTAGGAAATGAAATATATTTTTCAGATGAATTCGGTATAATGTTAATTCTTTGAGAGTCACAACCTAATTGTTTAATAATAAAATGTGAATCATAATTAGAACTACCATGTATAAATATTGGTAAATACTTTTGATTTTGTCTTTTTAAGTTACACTCGTTACACAAAACAGATCGAAATTTTCCTGTATAGTGACAATGGTTGCATACTTTGCGATGCAACATTGTAAATAAACTATTACACATTTCACAGTTAGTTGTATTTAAAAATTTTTAAAATTCTTCGTTAGTAAGAGGTGACATTGTCTTCTTATCATTAAATAAATAGCGCATTCTGGTAGAGAATCTTAGAAATATTAACCCGTCCGATGGTAGCGCGTTCTGGTAGAGAATCGGCGAATTCATTAGACAGTACAACGGATACAATTCTGCTGACTCGGCGTTCTACACATGCTAACATAAATTTTTGCTGATTCGTTTGGAATGTGTAAGTCTACATCTTAAGTTTGGTTATGTAATTACGTAGATCATACACAAGGGTGTGGCAGAGCCTAAGGTTAGGTTAGCCAAATTTTTAGTTCGGCTAAGTGTTGTTCGGCTGGACTCGGGCAAGTAATTATAATAATAATTGAAGATGTAACATAACCTCGAAGTACAATCTATGCGGGGTTTGTACAGTATAAACAGTCACGAGTACAGCGACGCCTAAGTTTTTAGTTCGAAAAGGATCGGATAGGTTAGGGCCACAAAATTTGTGTAAAGATATACATTTTCTAACTATTTAAATGTCTAGTCCGCATCTAGCTAGGGTGTCGATTTTATAACAATGTACATAAATGTGAAATGTTAGTCAGTTAAAGTTCAGAATGCTTGTTCAACAAAATTCGGGGAAAGGCGTTAAGTATAATCGTGTTAATAAATAATTAAGAACATAAAATCATTACTGAAAGTTTTGATGTAAATCAAGGGTGCGGCAGAGTCTAAGGTCGTAGAAATGGTAAAGTATCGAGTAAAAAGAAACACGCTATAAAACAGAGACATTTTATTAATAACTAATCGATTAAACGATATACAACATAGAGTAATTATTAATAATTTTAATGTTAAAGCTAAAACCGTGATTGTTACTAAGCTGCCGTGTCTACCAACAAACATACGGAGAAATTATATTAAAACAAATTTTAAAGGTGGCTTAGAGAAAGTTTTAACGTTAAGTAATACAGCCGGAATCGATTAAGTTTGGTTATGTAACTACGTATATTATACACAAGGGTGCGGCAGAGCCTAAGATTAGGTTAGCTAAAGTTTTATTTCGGTTAGTTACGGTTTGTAAGAGTTGCGGCAGAGCCTTACGTTAAGTTGAGCGAATTTTATATTAATAATCATTGCGGAGAAATTCCGTTGAGGGGAAATAGCTCTATTCACGACGGTGCTGAATAGCTGCCTCCGTGTACGAAATATATTTTAGAATTCGTTTGCACTTAAGCCTCCGTTAAAAACATTAACATTTCCGTTTTTTCGAAATTTTGTTCCAAAATTTGGGGGAGGGGTGACCCCGGGGTTGAGTTAGACCGAGTACAACTTGTTTTACTTTTTAGAAACATTACGTTATAATTTGGTCGGTTATGTAATTACGTATATCATACGCATGGGTTACGGCCGAGCCTAATGTTAGCCAAAATTTAATTTCGCCTAAGTACGGCTTGAACTCGGACAGAACCTTACGTTCGGGTTAGTTCGGTTTTCCATACATAATAACACATTTTATAAAAATAATTCAGGGTACAGCGAAGCCTAAGCTCGGTCAAGTCCGGCGTTTTAGTTCGGGTAAGACCGGTAGAAATAGTGTATATCATACGCACGGGTTGCGGGGGCGCCTATGGTTAGCGTAAGTGCGGTTTGCAAGGATGCGGGAGAGCCTAATTTTAGCCAAAGTTTTATTTCGACTAAGTGCCCTTCGGTTGAACTCGGACAGAACCTTACGTTCGGGTTAGTTCGGTTTTCCATACATAATAACACATTTTATAAAAATAATTCAGGGTACAGCGAAGCCTAAGCTCGGTCAAGTCCGTCGTTTTGGTTCGGGTAAGACCGGTAGAAATATATTACAAGGGGGTGCGGCAACGCCTATGGTCAGCCTAAGCTTTATTTCGCCCAAGTACGACTTTCGGGGGTTGCGGGAGAGCCTTACGTTCAGAAAATACCGGTTTGCGAGTCTTAATTTTGACTAAGTCCGATTCGGATTTACTCGGGGGCGATCGGTAGTGTTCGGGGTTATATAATGCAATTTATACTATATTACAAGTGTACTATAACATTTAAAGCTCTTAATTTCTCTAAGTCCGATTCGGGGACGATCGGTAATGTTCGGGTTGTTATAATGCAATTTATACTATATCCCGACAACACTATAACATTTAAAGCTAATAATTTCTTCTAAGTGACCTTCGGTTGGATTCGGGAACGATCGGTAATGTTCGGGTTGTTATAATACAGTTTATACTATATCCCGACGACACTATAACACCGTGTACCTGATACAAGGTTGCTGACGGATGATAAACTTATATACTTCACAAGATAGTACTTTCTCAACAGAGTCGGCGTAGCCTAACCGCTAACGTTGCGGACTCAGGTCATGGTGATACCCGGTTCGACTCTCGGAGACACCCAAACTTTTTTCAAAGCAAAAAATTAAATTAAATTAAATATTAATTATTACAAAACAAGATGGCTACCAAAAAATAAAGATGGCGGCTCAAAATTCCCCAAAATCTTTAAAAATCAAAAATTTCCAAAATCTTCAAAAATTCCCAAAAATCCAAAAAATGTTAGGTTAGGTCCCCAAAAAAAAAAACCCAAAATCCAAAAATGTTAGGTTAGGTTAGGACCCCTAAAAAAAAAACATAAAATCCCCAAAAAATGAGCTTAGGTTAGGATCCCAAAAAAGGGGGCGTGGCTTAGGTTAGGAACCAAAAAGACCCAAAAAAACACCCCAAAAAGGGGGGCGTGGCCCAAGGTCAATGACCTTCCCCAACCACTTTTGGCGCCAGAGTGCCGGGGACTCTACTTACAGAATAATATTTTTAAAAGTTTTAAAATAATTTTTTTAAATACAAATTTTAATATATTCGTTAAATCGGAATAAAATATTGCCCAAAATTTAAATTTTTGTTTATTAACAAACAAGATATATTTGTGAACTACTTACCAATAAGATGAGACTGTGATGACAGAGTCAATACTGTTGAGACTGAACGAGGACTGAAGACTGAAGACTGTTCATAAATGATTTATAGATCACAAGTTTATAAAAAACAACTCATATCAATTAATAAAATGTTTAAATTCATCACAATAACACTTAAAAGATAGCTTTGAAATAACCGACTGTATTGAAACTTCTTCTCAATGTTACATCAGCCATATTGATATCAGTCGTAAACAACATAAAGATAACTTTGAAGGATCCGACTAGCATGGATGAGGCTTATGTAATATTTCATCATCTTGTTTTGGAAATTACATTATATCTAGAAGTTCTAAAAAATCATCAGTATTGACGTCGCTTTCCTCGTTACGTCCTACGTAAATCCCGTCACCCAAATGGTATCCATCATCATCGTCATCGGTCCTTACTTGAGTATAGTCGTCTAAAATCCGCCTTATCATAGCACGGTGAAGTACACTGTTTAGAGCAACTATTCTCCCGATAGTGCTCTCAAAAGTTGTGTTAATATATATCAGCCAACTATTTTCTTCAGTACATGGAAATCTGATAAATGTTTCCATTTTTACACGCATATCAAACAAATGAATAATAATCTCGTGTTTTGATCCGTTTATAGAAACTTTTATCTTTATATCATCTTTATTTATTGAGGCCAAGTTAGGACCATTGGGTCCTCTCTTCCACTTAACATCGAAACAAAAAATACACAAATACATAAAAATTCATATTACAAATAAAAATGAATACATAAACAAAACTACAAATAATAATTACTTCTAAAACATAACGAATAAAAACTAAAAATATACACATTTGTCTACTAAGTAAAATAAAACTAAAAGTTAATTATTCTACACAATAATACATAAACACACTTACACTCTCATACACACACACATTCAAGAACATGCCTCAAATCCCACCCGAGCGCCCGAAACTACCCAAAACTGCTGCAGAACCAACAACCCAAAGCCTTCTTGAACTGAACACGGTCATTGATGCATTTTAAACTCTCCGGCAATGAGTTCCATAGCCTACATGCTGTCACAGTGAAAGATTTATTAAATATCTCAGTTCTGTGCCTGGGTATAAGTAATAATGAAGCTCCTCGTCGTGTGTCGGTAGCATTTACATGTGAGCTAAAGACAAACCTTTCTGCCAGATAGCGAGGCAATCCAGTGAGCAGAATAGTGTGCAATAACAACAAAATATGATAATTTCGAAAAAAACTAAGTTTTAGAATTTAAATTTGTTTATAATATTTTGTCACATGATCGTCACGTTTTAAGTCAAAAATGAACCGTAAACAATAATTTTGAGCACGCTGAAGTTTGTTAGCTAATTCCATAGTCACGTCATTGATAACAGTATCACAATAGTTAAAATAAGGAAAAATTAATGTTTTTTTCCAGAGACCAAGATTTTTTACTTTACAACAATAAGGCAAATAATTGCCTTTTATTAAAATTTTCGGCCCACTACTTAAATCAATTTTATTTGCGAGTCTTTTAGAACAGATACATATAGATTTAGTTTTATTGTGATTTAACGTTAAACCATGCCTAACAGCCCAATCATCGATAGCATTAATATCAACATTTATTGTATCTATTGCCTTATCCATCTCTGAGATATAAAAATGAGTATACACTTGCAAATCGTCAGCATATAAATGAAACCTCGAATAGTTTAGTACGTTATAAATATCATTTATATAAATGCTAAATAATAAAGGACCAAGGACAGAAACCTGGGGTATCCCCCTACAAATACTTTCCCAGGAAGACGACCTCTCACCAGATTTAACACACTGGCATCTTCCAGACAAATAGGACTCAAACCATTTAACAGATTCGTCTGAAAATCCCATCTGCATCAGTTTAGCCAATAACAATGGATGATATACACAGTCAAACGCTTTTGAAAAATCAAACAAAATTAGTAACGTAGCTTTCCGCTGATCCATAGCTTGGCGAATATCCTCTGTAACACAGAGGAGAGCTGAACTCGTACTATGACCCTTTCAAAAACCAGACTGAAAACTACTAAGGAGATTATTTTCCTTTAAATAGTTACAAACCTGAAAATGCACTATTTTTTCCAGACATTTAGAAAAAGCAGGTAAAATGCTTATAGGTCTGTAGTCCGAAGGAGCTACAGGAGATTTTGTCTTGTTTAGTGGCCGAATTATACTATACTTCCATTTAGTAGGAAAATTTGATAGGGTGAGAGATTTATTAAAAATAGCTTTAATTATAGGTAGTGTGATTGGTAGTGTTTCTTTAATGAAGTTAATTGGAATAGAATCGGATCCAACAGCTTTACTCCGAATCGACATCAAGGTTTTCAATATCTGTAGATCATCAACTGCTTTGAAACTAAATTCATTAATGTGTTCATTGAATACCATACTTGATTTAATATTATTGGTAAAATGCATTGCTGCAGTAAGATCTCCCGGTATATCAGAAAAATAGCTGTTTAACAAATTAAGATCAAGAGATACAGGGGAATTAGGTTTTACTTCACCGACACCTACTTTCTTAACAGTGCGCCACATTTGAGCCGATGATTTGTCAGTCGATAAAGCATTATAAGTGTATCTAAGTTTTGAGTTTCTTAATCTCCTGCTTGACCTTATTTCTTAAGCGTCGGTAGTTGGATAAATCACAAGGCAGGTGGGATCTTTTAGATTTGCGAAAGGCAGTATCGCGCTGATTCATCAAAATACGAAAGAAGGTGTTATCCAAGGATGTTTAGAAATCCGTTTTTTTATTAACGGTGCATGCTTATCATAAAGAGCAAGTAACTGACTATTAAATTTGGAGACCATAGAGTTTATGTCGTCTGTCCGTATAATATCATCGACTGGAAAACCATTTAGATCAGAAATGAAATCAAAGTTATCAATTTTGTTGTATTCTCTGTAGTAAACAAAACTCTGCTTGTGTTTAAATTTTCTTATTAAATAAACGCAAAAAATTAAATCATGTTTTGATAACGCACGAACAGGTATTTGACCATGATGTATTACATGGCTCATATCACTTACAGCTATGAGATCCAATAATGTGCTAGATACCAGTGTTGTGGGTTGCCTGTAAAGGAAGAATCGACATATCTAAAGATGAAACATAGTTGTGAGTTGAGTGTAGCGAAAATCAATGTTACCTAGCAAATCTGTGTTAAAATCACCCATGACAATAACATGTGAATATCCTGGCATAAGTTTAATAAGATCAGATTCAAAAGTAGACATTAAACCTATCTTTGGTGGTCTGCAGCAAACTCCCAAAAGGATGTTCACGGATGGTAACTTTATGTCAAGGAACATATATTCAGGCTTAGCAGAATAAATAGGTTCCGAATTTAGTAAAATATGCGCCCTTAAATGAGATTTTAGAAATACTGCCACCCCTCCACCTCGTTTATCTACACGGTCATTGCGAAATAAATTATAACCTTGCAAATAGACCGAGTCAGAAGTAATGGTTGGCCTTAGCCATGTCTCAGAAACAAGTATAGTATCACAGTTTTGAAGGCGGAAGAGGTCTCGAAACTCATCAATATGCCCCGGTAAAGACTGAGCGTTAACATGGACTATTTTTAAGAACTCTGGATACGGAGAGGAGGCTTGCGAAAGAAGCTGTGGAGCTCCAAAAACACCAAGACCATGCTCAGTTCTACTATCATCACAATTCGGCATCAAGATGCACGAAATCTACTAACAGCAAAGAGCAGCCCAAGGCGCGGAGCGAATAAAAGGCATGTTCACACTCAATCATACAAACAACAAACAAATAACAAACAAATAAAATTAAAATTTTATAGTTAATTTTCTGTTTTCAATTTTATATTCTATAACTTTTACTTCATGTACTATATAATTTATTTCACTTACTATCAACTGTCCTATAATATGTCTTTTAAATAAGACGTCGTTTTCTTTTAAAGGTAAACTCAACTTATATTGCACCATTCTGAACTTGCCTTCAGACCTCAGTCCTCGTTCAGTCTGTCTTATTATAAGAAGGATATTACAATTTATACTAATTTCAGATTATAGGGGTTAGTCATTCAAAACATGTGTGTACCATTTAAATGAGTAACTACTTTTCAATATTACATCAGCCATATTTCATCACCTTGTTTTGATCGACATAGCATTTACGTCAAACGTTTTAAGAAGATTCATTGTATCCGTCAGTGATAATGTTCAAATTATAGCTTTGATACTTATTCTCAATATTTCATCATCTACATTGATATCAGTCGTAAACAACTTGTTTTGAATAAACAAAGTATTTAAAATAATCTGGGATGGGGCTTATGTAATATTGTTTTGATCAGATTCATTCATTAAGAGAAATAGCCGACAGTAATAATGTCCAAATTAATTAGCTTTGAAACTATTCCTCAATGTTGCATCAGCTACATTGGAATCAGTCACAAACAAGATAAAGATAACTTTCAAGGAACCGACTAGTGTTTAGAATAAAGAAAGTATTTAAACTAATCTAATGTAATATTACATCATCTTGTTTTGATCAAAACAACATGACATTTGCGTCAAACAGTTTACGAAAACAAATCAATTAAAGTTATAATGTTTAGTCACAATAACAGTTACATTAAATCAATTTGCGTTAGTTGAGAGGTAGCCGACAGTAATAATGTGCTAATTATTAATAAAATATAGCTTTGAAGTAACCTAACCGACTGTTGAAACTACATCTCAATATTGCATCAGCTACAGTGATATCAAGCGTAAACAACATAAAAGGAACTGACTAGCAATTACATTTCTGATAAACTAATATACAATAATCATTTAGCTTAGATATCAAGTGTAAACATGTTTGTATGATCCTATATGACGGACGTTATAGTCTTGGATGAGGCTTATGCAATATTGCATCATCTGAAACAGTTATTGTGTTTTTTATCACATTAAGCGGTGATAACGTGTCGTTAACACATTAAAACATGTTAATGGGTTTTTTAACACATTAAGATATGTTAATGTGTTTCTCTACACATTAAGAAGAGTTAATGTGTGTTTTTTAACACATTAACAAAACTTAAGGTATTTTTACACATTAAGTAATAGTAATGTGCATTTTTAACACATTAAAATGTGTTAATGGGGTTTTTAACAGATTAAAAAGTGATAATGTGTTTTTTATCACATTAAAAGGTGTTAGAAAACACATTAAGAGGTGTTAATGGGGTGATTAAGGGAGAGTGGAAAGGTCACAAAGGTTATGGTCAACCGGCAATTTTACACTACTCTTGTATCTAAATCTGAAACCAGTGCGTCCAGGAAAATTTAACTAAAAATGTGCTACTATCCACGTTGATTGAGTTTTAATTTCTACACAATATCACCAAAATAAACTGTCTCAAAACTATTCTCGAAATTAAACCGATAAAACTTCAAAAATAAATTCTTCTATTAATTCACAATTTAACTAAAAGTGCCCGTTCACCTGATAAAGGACTTCCTGTTGTCTTTTGATCAAGCCAACCAAACCTCATCAAAATTTTCTGTTTCCTATATTTACCTCAATACCTTAGCTTCTACATATTTATGTATCTCTTTAATCATATCTAATAAAACTCAACAACTATCTAGTTCTATATAATCTTAGCTATTATATTTAAATATGAACACTAAATATTATTCATAGCCTAAATATATTAAAGTTTCTCCTCTAGAGTTCTGACAACTACCCCACTGGAATCAGATGTTGAAATAACAAATGTGGTTTTGAGCTGAGATTAAAAATAGTGTGCCAGTAAGGAAGTAACCACAACTCACAGTCACAGCGGCCACACTGGCGTAGCACAGGAAAAAGCAAGGCAACAGCTAGCACGCTCTCTATCTCCCTCGCCATAAAACTATCAGGTTTTATGAAGATAACTAAAGAATAAACGTACAAAAACATGGTTAAAATAAAAAAACTTGGACAATTTTTAACAGATTTGAAGTTTGCGTCCATTTTGTGAGCACCGTTTGAGATACGGAAAAAAATTAAGAAAACAATTTTGTAGAACATCGAATTTGCTACCACAAAATGTTATTAGTTTTTCATTTCGACTTACGGGGTTAAAAATGGAAAAACCCATATATATACAGGGCTCGGCCTAAGAATAAGGAATCGGTCAAGGCGTTTGGCCATAATCGTGAGACAGACAGACGAAATGCCGAACGGTCGAGCTTAAACGGAGACCTCGCTTCGCTCGGTCAATAAAAATCTAACTAGTAGTTCTGTGAATAGTAGACCTCGCTCGATAAAATAACAAATGTGGTTTTGAGCTTATGTTAAAAATAGTGTGCCAGTAAGGAAGTAACCACAACTCACAGTCACAGCGGCCACACTGACGTAGCGCAGGAAAGAACAAGACAGCAGGTAGCGCTCTCTCTTTCTCCGTCTCCATAAAATTATAAGGTTTTATAAAGATATCTAAAGAATATAAACGTATAAAAACATGGTTAAAATAAAAAACTTTTACGATTTTTATCAGATTTGAAGTTTGCGTCTATTATTTGAGCTTACCGTTAAAGATACTGAAAAAATCAAGAAAACAATTTTGTAGAACATCAAATTTGCTACCGCAAAATGTTATTAGTTTTTCAATTCGACTAATCTGGCTTTTGGGAAAAACCTTACGTTAAGAGAAACGGTGCGGCCGCCATTTTTATTTCATTTAAGGGTCTGCAGTACATAAAATAAGTTTCGAAGTTGACTCTACCGCTCCTTTCCTAAGAGGCAGATTTGTGAACTACCAGAAGCAGTCAAAGCAATATTCCGCGAGCTGCTTCACAAAAATAGTTCAAACGCACAGCGCATGCGTAACATTTTACTTTGTGTCCTCCGAATCTCCACTCCCCGTCTGAAATAGCCGAGTATTTTTTTGAGTAGCAAAGGTTTCGTCAGCGATATTTAATCAACAAGTGAGTTTATTTGTATTTAATTTTACCGCAGAGATGATTCTGAATACTAAATGAACATAGGCCTAATATTTTCTTGTTTTGTAACTTTATATAGGGACAGTAAACAATTTAGGACATTTTGAACAATATAATTTCTAAACTAACTGAAATGTCTCAAGACACAAAATTTCTTCTTTTAAAAAATCTGATTTTTTTCTTTGGATTATCGGAATGTATTGGCCTCACTCAATTATACTCGGAATAAAGAAGGAGTGTACATAGTTCTACGTTTATGTATTTATTTATTATTATAACAGATTTTGAAATGTTTTACAAGAAAGTAAATCATGTTTATATGATACAAATTCAACAATTTAAGGCTATTAAAAAAAAACATCGTCTGACACCCGCTACATCATCGGTGTCACTCAGCCATCAACGTAGTTATAATACCTATTTTTACCCCTTTTAAATTAAATTTTTCAAATCTCTTTCGTATTAGATGCCTTTACTTGCTCTAAATTTCATAACTTTGGTCCAACGATATAGGATGGAAGTTGACTTGACTTTAAAAATACATTCTGTGTGTTTTCCTCATGCTACAACTTTTCTTAGCGAATGCTTATATTATACGAGGAATATATCCTCCAAATGTCATGATGATATGATCAATTAAATGTAGGTCAGACTTATTGTGACCAAACGTCCCGGAAAACCGCTCTATAAAACGTTCTGATACCAAGTTTAGGTATATTATGTTCATAAATTATAACAACTTGTTTGATATACTCGCTCTCATTAGAGATATCGAAGAAGTGTTTTTGCCAACTTAGTAGGGGTATACACATTTTTAATTGCTTTTTAGAACACACCAGATGTGTATATAATATTATTTTTCTTTATACAATATCATTTTATATGATCAGTTTATACTGCAATTTCTCCAAAAATAAATAAAAGATAATTTTTAAACGCCTTGAATGTAAACGTTTAGAAAGACTCGTGGCTAAACTCATGGCCATGAAATTAGGAGGTGAGAGAAATTGCGGTGTTGCCAGATATCGAACACTAGTCAAGCGACGGAAGGTCGAGATTCGCCTTCCTCCACGGACGAACGGGCAACACTACCCTTGCACTGTTGCAGCTTATAGTAAAGTTGTTCACGTCCGTGGTGTCTCAATCCACACGTGTTTCCCGGATGGTGTTAAATGAACAACAAAATATTAATAATGACTTAAAATATTTTCTTACAAAAATCTAATTATTAATATGTACCCTTTTACTATTTAAATGTACCCTACGTTTTTATTCACACATGGTATGCGGTAGTTCGCTTTATATAAGGTATTAATTAAAAAGCGTTGTTGGAATTGTATTACAATAAGAAAAAAATTAGCGGAATTATGGCTTAAACGAAAAAAAGTCATGGTATTATCATCATACAATAATTATGTAAAGGAAATGCAAATGATTTATAAACATTAAAATTATTTGTTTTTTACTCTTCATTATAAAATAGCAACTTGCAACATTGCGCAAGGCTACGAGCTAGGGTTCTTGCCGAGCGCCCGCGTGTCTTTGTTCTTGATTCATACAGTTATGCATTTTGCAACTAAACTAAGAATCTCATAAAACAGTTTTGAACAAAAAATTTTATTCATACGATTTTCTACAACTTTGACGCAGAAGAAATCTTGCTGACCAAAAAAACCAAAATTGGTTGGTGAAAAATTCAATACACAGTGTATTAAAACTTATAGACTTGCATTTTATGCTCATTCATGACAGGATTAACTCATAATAGTCTATATAACCCAAAAAGAGTCTGTAGTTGGCTTGGGCTTCATTTTTATGTGGCATAAAGTGTAAAACAACTTTAATAATAAATAATTCAACAATAACTAAATATTACTTTTATTCTGGTCTAAATTAATTAGAAATCACTCTCTATTTAACTTTTTTATGTGCCACTTATTTGTTAGTTGTATGTTCTTTTTTTAGTTTGCAACAATAAATCTTTAGGATTAAATTTCCATTCCTTATGTTTTATAAATAAATTTCCAACTTGTAATGTTGTTTTTATGTACTGTGTTTCTTATGTTTATTTAAAGTATTTGGTCCAGTAATGTAGATTCTTTTTTATTAAAACCATTCAATACTGTCAACAAACTTATTTTTTTAATTTCTGTGTTTTACTTAATTGGAGTCCAGTATGCACATTACAGTACCATAAGTTGATGTGCCAGAGTAATAAAAGATCATTGGGTATCGCCGCTGCGCGGCGATGATAGTGTGTGCGACTTTCCATCGCTCTTATCAGCCGCACGGACAACTTTGCTCGACTCCGGAAACCCGGATTTTTCGGAATCTGGATTGGCCATCCGCCCCATTAGTCCGGATTTTTGAGAGTCTACTGTAATAATAAAAGCTTGATTTTTTTTGTCAAAATCAGTTCTGTTAACTTACAAGTGTAACGTGTAACTAACAAATGGGATCCCATTCAGTTTTTTCAGCCCCACATTGGGAAAGCCATTATTGTAACGTGTAAAGTTACAATAAAACTTTAAAATTTGTTACAAACTACAAAAAAATGAAGGACCATGGCGATTTTTTACTAAGTCTTAAAAAAAAAACATTGGGTGTGCTTAACACCACACGTTGGAAGTGATAACTTCTATGACCGATTTACATTTTTATCAGTAATAATATTAGAGCAGAATGAAAGTCAACAAATTACACAAGTAAATATATTGTCAAAAAATATTATATCATATTTTTAGTTATAAATTGCATAGTTATAATATAATAGCTGAATTCCCGTGCTTTGCTACAGGGAATTTGTTTGTTGCATCACCATGATTCATAATTAATTGTCATAGTTTTCTCTCATTTTATTTCATCTATTATTTCACGAAAGTGAATTATAACATTTACATTCAATTACTTTGGTATTTATTGTTCACTGGCTACCCGTCAATCGTATTCGTCACGGTATGTGTGCTAAATAAATTAAATTAATAAGAAATTTAGAGTGAAGGGCGTTTTCTTTTCAACCACTAAATCTACAGACTGCTAAATCACAGTCTTAGTTGGATTTTTGCATATCACCCAGATACGTCTTTATTATGCGAATGCATTGATCGGGATAGTTTTGATCAGCTTACCTCTTAAATATTTTCTTAAAATTAATTAGTGCCAATTTCAGCTTTCTAGCTTTAAGGAAAGAATACCAATTAGTATAAATTGTTTTTAAGGTTTGTTGTTACATTTTCAACCATTAACAGCACGTAACGAAATGTACAACTGGTTTACTTTTTATGTGTATCGTGTAAGAAATAAATGTACAAAATTTTAGTTCTCTAGTTTTAAGGAATGTATGAATATTAATAATTATTGTTTTAGGGGTTGTTAACACATTTTCACTCCTAGCAGCACGTAACAAAATGTAAAACTCATTTATTTTTCATATGTGTTTTGTAAGAAATATATGCACAAAATTTCAGCTTTAAGGAAAGTAAACAAACAACATATATTGTTTTATGGGATGTTTCAACCCTTAAAGACCAAATATTTTAAAATCCTACCTTAGTGCGCCTATAGCTCATATGATCAATATGTGATCAAAATATTTCACGTTTCTTAGCGGTATTAAATTAATATTTATAGTTATAGGGGTTGTCACTAAATGTTCACCCCTTAGCAGAAAGTGATAAAATGTAAAACTGGTTTATTTTTTTTATATGTATCTTGTAAGAAAAAATGTACAAAATTTCAGTTTTTTGCTTTAAGGAAAGTATAACAAAAAATGTTTAATGTTTTAGGGGTTGTTTCAACCCTTAAAGGCCAAATATTTTTAAATCCTTTCTTAGTTCGTCTCTAGCCCCTATTGAGCAATATGTGTACAACATTTCGTGTTCCTATGCGTTATTCAATAAATATTTACAATTTAAGGGGTTGTTACTACATTTTCACCCCTTAGCAGAAAGCGACAAAATGTAAAAATGGCTTACTTTTTATACCTATTGTGAAAGAAATACAATTTTTGTTTTCTAGCTTTAAGGAAATTATAACATACAATACTTATTTTGTATTGGTTGTTTCAACCCTTAAAGGCCAAATATTTTAAAATCCTTACTTAGTTTGCCTTTAGCTCCTATGAAAAATATGTGTACAAAATTTAACGTTCCTAGGAGATAGAGTTTTTGAGATATATAAGAAACAATATTTATTGGTTTAGGGGTTGTTTCAACCCTTACAGACAAAATATTTTAAAATGCTGTTATAGTGCGCCTCTAGTGCCTATGAGCAATAAGTGTACCAAATTTCAAGTTCCTAGGTGGTAAGGTTTTTGAGATATATAACAAACGGTATTTATTAATTTAAGGGTGGTTTCAACCCTTGCAGGCCAAATATTTTAAAATCATTTCTAAGTTTGCCTCTTGCTCCTATGGCAAATAGATGTACCAAATTTCACATTCCTAGGAGGTAAGGTTTTTGAGATATATAACAAACAATATTTATTGTTTTAGGGGTTGTTTCAACCCTTACAGGCCAAATATTTTAAAATCCGTTCTTAGTGTGAATCTAGTGTCTATGAGCAATACTTGTACCAAATTTCAAATTCCTAGGTAGTATGGATTTTGAGAAACTGTGATCAGTCAAAACTACCCCTAAAAATATGAATATCAAAACGAAATTTCTTTAGTTTTCCTATTTACATCACAAAGTATAGACATGCCAAATTTCATCTCTCTAGTTTCATGGGAAGTGGGAGAATTAGTGATGATGAGTGAGTGAGTGAGTGAGGGCTTTGCTTTTTATATATACTAGCTGACCCGTGCGAAGCATTCGCATTCTAACTTACTAACAGTGTTTTATTAATTAAAATCCATGTTAAAGAGAAATAATTTTGTTATTGTTGTTATATATTTTTAAACAACAACAAATAGGTGTATCCACAATGCTGTTTATAACCACGCTTACAATTAATTAATAATAGCAATGTAGTAGTGTAACGGCAGCTCTCCAGCTGAGTATTGTTATCATCAGTGTTACCAACGCCAGGAAAATATCCCTACAACTTACGTGATCTTACATCATGGTTA
>JAGFPH010000641.1:300563-322099 GCA_018207615.1 Philaenus spumarius
ATGGCGTACCGACAAAAAAATGGCATTGAGAAGTAATATATGTGATAGATAATTATAATATTACTATGTAATATTATAATTATAATAAGTATGAGAAAAATAGTGATCATTATAATTTAAGCAGTATTTATTTAGTGACTAATAATTTTGAATGAGGTATTAGTGTATGAAAAGAGGCTTTTAAACCAGACGGGCAGTTATAAAATCATTTGGGGAGGCCGGAAGTTAATAAATAAAATCAAAAGACATAAAAGACGGAATTATATTTGTAAAAAATGTAATATGTGGTTTTGAAAAGGTTTTTACTTCCACGTTTTTATTAACTTGCTTTCTTGTCTGTTCAATACAACTTTTGCAACCGATTTTAAACTAACTTCCCGATTAGCTAGAAACATTAAACATAACTCTGGATGTCAATGCAATTTTAACTCGCATTCTTGTCTGTCTGTCTGTTTGTCTATTCGATTTTAAACTAAGTTCTCAATGAGCTAGAGATTTGATACTTTAAATATAACTCCCAACTGAAGACTAAAAAGCTTAAAATATTATTGAATTAAAAATAATTTAATATAAAAAGGTTTAAAAAGTGACTAAAAAGTATACAATAATTTCTCCTAGCCATGTAGATTTTGTACAGATTTAGTCTGTTTTAAAAACGTGGTATATTAAATTTGTTTTTTAGTTTATATTATATTGTTTTATTACTTTAGATGACATAATAATCGCGCAAAAATTAATTTTTGTTCACTAAATTTGGTGGAAATATAACTTATTATGTTTCAAGTAAGCTGTAATTTTTGTAGCAAAAAACAGATTTTTGATTTTTTCAACAAATTCCGAAAAAACGACCTCATTTTCAACAGAAAAGTTTCACTGGTAAAATTCGTCTTTTCAAGCTATCCAGCCGTCATTTTTTCCGTTGAAGAGTCTACCTTTAGATTATGTAACCAAACAGTAGTACTACTATGGATAATTTTTCCAGAAAACACGATAAAATGAAAAAACATATTTTCAAAAATCAATGTTTTAAATTTTTGTTCTAAACTCATATTTATTGGTTAAAATTATTGAAATCAACAGTTGAAACCTTTGGAGAATATTAATTTCATGTTACCTTAATAGGTGCAAAGAATAAACAAGGACATAAATAAGGATTTTATTATGATATAAGGGCGAAATGAGGTGAACTTTTGGGGGTAAAAATGGTTTCTCACGATTTGTAGCGAAAAAAAAAGATTTTCAAATTTTGTATCTATTATTGTTGTAATATTTTGTCAAATTTTCCGAGAAAATCAGAAAAACCGTTTTAATTTAGTTTTAATTTTTTTCTTGTGTAAAAATTATGTTTGTTGCAAAATTTAGTGGACGTACAGTAGAGTCCCGGTAATTCGAGTCTCGATAATCCGAGGTTCCGTGTAATTCGAGCCACAAATAGCATTGAATGTGACCCTGCATTGTGACACATTCTTGCTGCTTGAAGGATACCGATCTTTAAATTTTTGTTTTCCAACGTCAAGAGGGTTTGTACAATAAGTCGCCGGTATAAATGCTTAACATTTTTTATAATGCCCTGATCCATTGGCTGTACAACTAAAGTCATGTTCGGGGAGGGGGGGGAAAATAACCGTAACGTTGTTCATGTAAGTGGGATAGAGTTATGCGCAGTACAAGTGTCAATAAACAATATGATTGTTCTGTTCTGTTTACAAAAGGTTTTGTCGAGATTTAACAACAAACAGAGATTGGGCAGAGCATCAATGACAAACTACAGTATCGGTACCTAGAGAATTCTCGGAAGGCAAAATTCTTGGAAACCGGTACCGCGTTTAGAATTACAATACGTGTACGAACACGTAAGTCCTGCCCCCTATGTACAGCCCCCTTTCTACCAGACCTATTTATCCAGCAATCCCTTTCACAGCACAAGACTTTATTTTTAGTGTTGAAAAAAAACTACCGTATCCCCCTGGCGTGACTTCGCAGCTCGTAAACGTTGCAGTGTAGTTGAACAAAAAACTATTACGATTTCTTTAATAAGTAAGTTTCTATTTTTTACTGTGTATAAAATAACTTTTTTACCTCAGTGTTCAATACAAAATAGTGTATATTTAATAAAACTTAAATTTTTTCGGAGATACGAGGATTAAATAGTAGTTTTATCTTAACTCCTACATATTCCGTGTAATTCGAGTTTTTCACAATCCGAGGTACTCTCGGTCCCATTCAACTCGAAATATCAGGACTCTACTGTATACCTTTTTATGTCCTAAATCAGAAGTTTTTTTTTGCAATTTAAAAAAGTTTCCTCATTACATTCAAATCACGTTTATTAAGTAGAAAACTGTTTATTACAAAAACATATTATTATACAGTATTTACATTAAAATTTAAGGAAAAAATAAACGTTTGAGAAAGTAAACTGAGGAAGTTTATTAATAATGCAATCAAAAACTTATTTTTAAAACACAATCAAGTCGCTAGCTTTGGCCTCTTCGATGGCACTCATTGGATGTTTCATCATCTGGTTCGGCATCTGTTGAATCTTCAAGCTCTTCATCGTCTTCACATTCAGTATTTTGCTTAGTATTTGTTGGTCCTTCATGTGGTGTCTTCTGAATCACTTACATCTTCATAAATTATTTTTTCAATATTGTTACAAGTTTCAGAACCATGACACTTTGTACATTCATTTGTGCATCCCAAGCCATGTTTGCGACAGCCACATCTTTTAGTGTTACACCCGGTTTCACAATTAAATACTTTTAAGTAATACTTCAGGTATCAAATCTATATCAGTCATTTTTGGCATGACTCCATTTTGATGCTTCTGCCAGCCCCAATCTGTTGCTGTTAATTTGTTACCAAGTCAAGTATGAAGTTGATAGTATGCCCTATAACAATGCTGTATTGCTGCGCCTTCAGTTTTTCCAATTTAAAAGATTTTTTCACTGTAGCTACTTGATAATTTTGAAACCTTAATTCTTTCAAAGTCACAGATTTTTTTACATTTATAAATGGACTTTATCAATTAAATTTCACTACGATCGATATCGTTTTTATCTGCATTGTGTTTATAAAAAGCGTTTGCCAAATTCGATAAATTGTCAGTGGCTAACAATGAATTTACTACTGTTTTTTCCCCTTTCCAGCAAATGCAGATATTGTATCATAACCAGAGAAACAGTGTAAAAAATCTATTTGATTTTTAAAGGAATCATGCTTGAAACTGTTAGACGTGTAAAATAAATCTTTTGTATTGCCTGAGCCTACTTTTAGTAAATAAATGTTATAGTTATTTGAATTCAACTGATTTAAAAGCACTAAAAGGTTGATCCTGACCACTGATCTTGACCCACTACTATGACCACTTCATTATCCCCATCTGCCATTTGTATCGACGTATTAATTATGTCAGCATCGGCATCTTCGGCAGCTTGTTTACACAAATATCCTTGTGATTGTAATTTTGCAGATACTGTATTGTTTTTATTAATTTATCCTTGTTTTTTTCATTCAATAAAACTTTTTCTTGTGAAAATTTTATTTTTGTGTGACTTTGATAATCAAATTCACGAATATTTTCCTGAGTTTTCCTACGAGAACGCTCCAATTTTTTTGTCGAAGCATTGCTGCAGCTGTTGTTGCAGCTTCTGGGTATCCATCAAAAATGATACAACTGTTAGCTGTGTATTTGTTTCACATATATTGCAGATACTTGCTGCTAATTTCTTCGATTGTGTCTTTTTTTTGCCAAATTACCTTGTGTGGCTAAAAAACCCACCGTCCACCACATGAACTACACTGCTGGACAGTTTTGGTTGATTATACTTGTGAATTCTTCGTAGAGGTGTGATTTCACATTTTTCCTTAGATTAGACCATTCTCTTTGAAAAGAGATAGTGGAAACGGAGCAAGCTCGTATTGCAAATAATTTTTCATGTCTTCTTTACTATTAATATTTAACGATATTCTTTGGAGTGGATCGATTACTACTGTTTCTCCATCCACTGTAATGGAAGCTCTAGCAGCTTTTAGAGACAAGACCTTGTTTTTCCTTGAAAATTTCACACTTCCAAAATTATTTCCAATTACAGTGCTTAAAGATTGTTTACCTACTTCATAGGCTTTATAGCAGTTGATATTGTTACCTCCAATAATGCCAGAAAAAATAGATGTTATTTTATCGGACCTTTTGAAAAATTCCTCTAATTTTTCCAGATCAGCCACATTTCTCTTTTTCCGATATTCTCTAGAGTCAACGTGCTGTTCTGAAGTGGTAAAGGAAACATTACAAAAATCTTCCATCTCGCTACAAACTTTGACGAGCACGATCATAGTTAAAATAATTTTGCTATAACAATTTCAGCCCAAACCACGGCCATATGTGAGACCACCCTGAGTTTTAATAGCCCTCATAAGAAACTGTTCTATTGTCATGTCACACCATACACCACACCAAAATTTGTGCGAACGTCTGATAGTGAAATAGCCATTAGTAGTGAATCACGTGAACTCGTAATCGTCTTTTATTATCTCCCTCAGCTTACACATATCTTGAAAATATAGTTGAACACATTTTGCATATAAAAAGTGGCCACTTGCGTGAAAGTATGGTATCATTCTTAATTAAAACTGTTAATTTTACAATTTTAATAAATAAATAGGTGCACCTTCTGGGGGTCGTCAAATTATTCATTTGGGTTACACTCATTCTGCGAATGAATACCGTTCCAGTTGCGGTCTATATTTGTACTGAGGCCTAATTTTGTTTTTATCAATTGTGTCACAATGGTTGCCTATCCCATTAACTCTGTTCCATTTTCAAAATATTGTTGTTTAACAGGTTTGATTTAAATTGTAGTTTGTCATTAAGGATGTTTTCAGTGTCAGTTTTCATAAATTTGTATATGTAGTATTCTTGGAAGACACCCATTTCCCTGCTTTTCTTATTTTTATGCAGAATTTTCATACTTTCCTCCATTGTTCTGTAAGAATGGTTCGAGTTTATCAGGTGTTCCGCGTATGTAGAAGTCTGGTTTATTGTTCGTTTTGGTAGTTGCTCTTTGTATCTGTCTCTAAAAGATTTACCCGTTAGTCCTACATAGAATTTGGAACATTCGCAGAAATTTAATTTATATATTCCGCTGTTATTGTACGGAGTTGTACTATTGTTTAAGTGTGCATTTTGTAATATAGATTTCAATCTGCCTGAGAGTGTGTAGGCTATTTTATAAATATAAGCACCTAGAATATGTTCTATTTGAAATTTGAAGAAGTTGCTGAATTTCATAGATACATATTTTTTGTCTGGGTTTTTTACCTTTTGGTTGTAGCTACTTTGTTTTTTCAAAATTTGATAAGTTGTTCCAGGTTGATAACCGTTTATTGAAGCTATGTATTTTATTGTATTCAATTCTGACGTGTAATCATGAGGTGTCATCGGAAAAAATCCCAAGTGCGGAAGAAAAAAACAGCGTTTTGTCGGTTACATGGCAGAATACTTATTTCAAGCAAAATACCTCGACCTGAACGACAGAGTACGTTGCTTCTGGTTGGCTGTGGCAAAACTTTACCGACTGCACATATAAGTTAAATTATAACTTTTTTAATACTGTTAGCAATTACGCTGTTTTGCACAACATAATTGTAACCCTTAAAGAATATGAACCAAACTAAATTAAATTCTACAATTACAGTATGCCTTTAGTTTCCAAACATAACTAAACATGACGTGGTAGCACGTCTTACTTTCAGATAAATCTTGCAACGCTGTTATATCGTCTCAGCAAATTGGTTTTGTTGTTCGTTCTTTTGTTCTTATTTTAGATTGTTAATATTTTATTTCCTGCTGTCAGTGTAGTTTCTTTATAGTATACACTACACTGAAGAAATCCTTCCATTAAAGTTTTAATCCTTTCCATTAGAATTGATGGTCACCCTCATCTGTACTAATACCATTATTTTAAGCTTAGGGGAAGTATTAGTGGCAATGACAGTAGGCTATATAGACACAAACCCCAATGCAACAATACTATTTTAACTTACCATTGGTGTTGGCACTGCTTGACGACTGGGCTGACTCATAGTGAGGAAGCAAACTGTTCTGAAACATTTTCCACATTTAAATTTTTGTCAAAGTAACTACTAGTATGTGTTGTGGATAATAAAAAGGTTAACTGTAGATTTTAATCTGTTTCACATAAAAACTTCTTATAACAAACCTGTTCAACAAACCTTATTGTTTTCTAATCATGTATTCACAGAAGTCCAATTTAAAAATTTCTGAAGATGCAAAAATAGTTCCAGAAACAACCAAAATAAAAATAAATTAAGAAGAAAGTATTATAAATTATTAACAACATGAGGTGGGAAGCCATTACTGAGAAGCAGGAAGAATGGGACGTTTATTAAATACATTTGACTGTTGTGGGAGAAAGCATGTGTATAAACAGATCTTTACATTTTGGAGTGTAGTCCCATTGCTCTACTGTTGAGGTACAATTGAAATTTCATATCTAGTATTAAGTTTTGAAATTATTACCATTGATACAATATTTGTACGTACACGTTAGTTAATGGCATTAGCTTTCTGCAACGTATATGATCTACTTCTAACTTCAACGAACAAAAACTCCTCTCTTTTGCTAAAACCCATTGTTTAACCACCCCTAGCCCAACCCTTGTTTGTCTAGGTCACATTCCAATATGGCTATCCTTGTCAGTCGCTCTGTTACTTCGATTCCTTCTTATGTTTATTTGGTTTATTACAATTAGTAGCCTAAAAATGTCTAAGGTGAAACATTTTTTGCCCAATCATATTTATTATAAGGTTTTTTTTGTGGCAACGCCATACCTCCCTCAGTCTATATAATACAAATTAAATGCTGTTCGTTGGTAAGCGCATCACTTGAGAACGGCTGGACCAATTTGGCTATTTTTTTGTTTTAAAATGTTCGTAATAGTCTGAATTAGGTTTTTACGGAAAGAAAAATTTGAAAAGTTCCTGGAAAATTTTTGAATTTAGGAAAAACTGAACATCTTTTTTTGTATGAACTTAAAACCATAACTCACGAAAACAGCTGTTCGGACAAAAAGCTCAGCAACACATGTTTGTTTACATTTATAACCATAGCAACTTTACTTAGCTAGTTTATAATCAGTTTATTATTCTTCAAAACCAACAGCTTTTTTAAGTTAGATTAACTAACTAAAAGCAAACACAAACAAAAATCGACTAAAAATACTTAATGTATTATAATTCAATCGTAACATAGATAGATTCAGTCATATTAAAATAAAACAGCTGATTTGGATCAAAAACTTAACATAATTTTAGGTTAGGCCTACTGAACCAAAAGACGTTTATTTGCAACCAATTCGTATAATGTAGAATCAGGTAATTATTCTTCAGAACTTTCAGTTTTTTTTAAATTAGGTAAAAGCAAATAAAGGATTTACTGCAGGCCTATTATAAATCAAACATCTAGATCAAAATGTCTGAATATATCGATATGTAGTTAATTTAAAAATCCGCCTGTTGGCGTGTCGGAAAACCATCAGCATTGATTGTTTATGCGAGATGCAAAACAACAAAAAATGTGAGTCATAAAAGCATTACATTGAAGGAAAAGCGATGTCACATCAAACCACTAAAATTAAAGCAAGTTCCAAGACGATCACATTATAGACACTCACACATTTCGAGCATTTCAAAGATGTACTGCAGATAGAATTCAACTCGCATGTAAAATGTCCAATTACCGTTCTTCTAAATGTACTCCTTCTCAAATTTAATAGGTTAAATGATCACTCAGAAATACTTTTTTTTTAGTTTTCCAACAGCTTATTACAAGTTCACAAACAAATTTATTGAAATAGGAACAGGACAAAGTCTGTCGGGTCAGCTATTAATAAAACATTTCTTAAAAAGCCAATGAGTATTTCTTATTCAAATGTGTATGATTTAGTAAATATTTTAGTTAAAAATGTGAGTCAACAAGATGCAAAACACAGTACATAAATGCTCACAACGTCGTCAATTCATTTAGGCCTACATTTAAACGAATAAAATGAATATAGAGTTGTGTCAAGTATTTAATTCTAAAATACTTGATGGTTTAGCAATTGTAGGTAAAGAGCGTACGGTAGCTTAGGATGAATCAAATTGAAGTTAAAACAATGTAAATAAAACATCGACTTTTCAAAGATACTAGCTGACCCGTGCGAATATTTTGCAAGTTCGGAGAAGGCCTACATTTACCATATTTAATACGTTGATTTAATTCAGTAAATTAAGTTTATTTATTTACATTGGTTTATAAATAACAGTTTCCCTATACAATCTTACAGTGTAAACAATCTAACTAACAGCTGTCATGTTAGTTAAACAGATGGTTATTAGATGGCACCTTTCATTAGGAACATACAAAGTATAATATACAAGTTTTTTTAATCAATTTTAGTTATTAAAACATGAATTTTAAGCTGTTTGTCTATTTTTGTTAATAGCGAGGAACATAAGCTTTAAAATGATGTTTGAATAATTAATTTTGATGAAGAATTAAGGGAGCTATCGCTTACCGACAAAAAAACACCTTTGAGAAATAATAGCAATGTAGTGGCGTTACGGCAGCTATAAAGCTGGGTATTGTTATCATCAGTTTTGCCAACGCCAGGAAAATATCTCTACAACTTACTTGATCTTACATCACTATTACTTTCGGATTCTTTATTTCTTTGTATTTATTCGTATGATTGTATTTTGTATATTTTTCCGGTGTAGCTGTTAAGGAAAGCTTTAAAATGATGCCTCATTCATGTAATTTGATGATGTATTAAGGAAGTTATGGCGTACCGACAAAAAAATGGCCTTGAGAAATAATATATGTGATACATGGAGTTTAAAAAAATATATTACTGTATATATATGTTCACTGTCCACAGTTATATGGTCTACATAAAAAAAATGTGTTAAATATAGCCTATTTCTGTTCTTACGCATTATTAAAGACATGTTAATGTACGCTAAATAAACAAATCTATGTTATTTTTTTCTTTGTATAGACTCAAAAACTATTCGACCTATTTCACAGTTTATCAACAGGTCTATCATTACCAGGAGTGTTTATATGTTACAATTAATAAAGTTTAAGAGGTTGAAATAGGCTAGCTACCCCTATACAATACAAATAAATTGCACTAACTTCCTACGAACTGTATACATCTAAATTTGTGTAATATTATTCTTAAATGACAAATAAACACATTTTCAATAATTTGAATACTTAAGTCAAAGTAATGAAATGGAACAACTACCTTCAAAATTAAATCAAGCAATAGCGAAGCGAAGTACAAAAGTTTACTACAAATCTTTCATCTATATTGTCAAAGGCATTTTTTTTTTGGCACCGCCATACATCCCTTAATTCTTTATCAAAATTAATGATTTAAACATCATTTGAAGTTTATGTTCTCCACTATTGACAAAAAAATAGACAAATAAATATCTTAAAACTAATGCTTTTGCTAAAAAAAATTTATTAAAAAACTTTCATATGAAAAGTTCCTACAATTCCTAATCCATTAACAATATATGTTTAACTAACATGACAGCTGTTAGTTCCAGATTATTTACATTCTATATGTCAATGAAAACTATCACACAAATCAATCAAATTAAATCAATGTAAAGCGTTATAAATCGTTATTTATAAACCAGCGTAAATAAATAAAAGTAATAATCCTAAATTAAATCAACATATTAAATCAGGTAAGGATTTTGCAAAAGGTTAGCTAGCTAGTAAATTCTATTTACAAAATTTTACCATTTGGTTATTTTATAGCCTTATATTTAGTTGTTTTAAAAGCAAAATTTTAACAAATTTCATACATTTTTGTCCACTTTCTTTTAGCAATTTATTTTAACTGCCTTAATTCGACTTATCTGAGTAGGTAATTGTAAAGACAGTGTATTACAAATGTTGCACCGAACATTGTATTTTTCCATTTACAAACTTTTGGACTACTATGGAAAAAACATTGCAAATGCATTAAGTTTCTAAGTTGATGACTTACTGTAATAAATCATGTTATGTAATAATAGTAGTTTACGCAACGATTGTATTATGAAGGCCTTTAAGCCACGAGTGAGATGTAAGTTGGAACACGAGCGAAGCGAGTGTTCTAAATATCTCACGAGTGGCTTAAAGGCTGAATACAATCGTTGCGTACACTACTTTATCTACGACCAAAAGTATACACGCTATTTGATGTTTGATGTTGATTGTAGATTTAATCATTGAATAAATAGACCAAAGCGAACTAGGTTTCTTATCTTGGGCCAATTCCTCAAAATACGCAATGAAAACATTCTCGGAAAACGAACTAACACCATTTCTAGTTTTCCACTCCATAAACTGGTTATAAACCTTTTCATAACGAAATTTAGATTTTTCTGGCAACAAATTGTTCAGAGCCGAATTTGCTTTTGTATTAATTTCCTCTGGAGTTAAACAAAATTCATCACTATCACTCATGTTTGCGGAATGCGTCAACTCACGTTTGAGGTTAGTTACAATAACACACTAACATCCGGAACGTATGGGTACAATCAGCTGATGTACGAATAGCGTTATTTTTATTACAACTCTACTTCCGTCAAATGACGAGCTCTCATTGGTCTAGAGCCTATTATGTAAAGTGACTCCTGTTAGGTAATGATATCATTACCTAATTGGGTTGGCTTTTGGTTTGTAATGTACCTCTTTCTGATGTTACTTGTAATAGCGTTATTGGTGTTTATTGCAATGGTCGTAGATAAAATTATATTCCTTATTTTATATTAATATAAGATTAAACAATTGTAAATGGGTACCTATGTTAAAATTATAGATACATTAAATACAAAATGATATGTATTCTACTTACATCTTGCATCTCACAAAGGTCCAATGGATCACGTTCATTTAATGTAGACTCAGACCTAGGCACATACAAAAATTTGTTTTAATCACACTTTGTAAAAAGAGCGTTAAGAGACTTATTCCAAACTAGGAAACAATATCAATTTATCATTGAACAGAAGTAACTCTGAGGAAATTATACAAAATTACTGAATTACGCTGGCTACAAAAAAGCTTAATTTTAAACCATACATAAACCTTTTTTGATCTGTCAGCCAGAAATAGAAAAGACTTGTCGCCATTGCATTCTTTAGAATCAACATCAAATCAGTTCCTCAAATATACTTCACTATTTTTGAAGTGAAAACTTCTATAGCGACGTTGGGTATTTTTTTTTGTAGGGAGATAAATCGCTGTTTCGCGTCACATCACATAACGCAACATTTTTTGTAGGGAGGTAAATCGCCTTTTCGCGTCACGTCACGTAACGCAACGTTTTCGCTTAGACTGGAATGTTGATTACATATATACCCTCTTATACATATATATATATATATTTAAATATCTTAACGCTTTTGGAAGCCTCAAAAAATCAACCTATGTGGAAGCCACCTTAGAACATTGTGTATATGTAAATTTTACGGTGAATAGTTTGTAATTATAACACCGGTATGCCATTTATCTGATTTTTTAAGTTGCATTATATTCCTATTCTGAATTAGCAAAGTTGGTCCTAAATGGCTGCCTCAAAAATCTGTACCTATCTGGCGCATAAGAATTCATAGGCCAACTAACTGCCGTATTACCATATACAAAGGCTGTATGGCTGCCAGCGGCGTTGCCAAATTTCCTTTAGACTTTTTTGTGCACGCTCAATAGGTAACTTGCATTGAGTGATAGGCTCATATATGATCTATGTATTTTTTAACACTTTTTTAGAATTGTATTGATCTGGAAACTTAGCACAATGATAATGGACACTGAACACTATTTTAATAAGTATTCAGTAGACCGCTGCTGTTCCTGAGGGGCGGTCTAACATGGGCAATAAGAAAATATTCAATCAATGCATGGTTCGAGTTGTACTATTAGAATAGTACAAGAATAGACAAGTGGTTGTCTAGGCTATTAATTCTACCCTCTGAAAGACATTTTCAAAGCAATTCCAAATGACGGCATTATCAACCAATTTGAGCTGACAATATCAATAAGAAAACAACTTTCATTGTATAAATCGTTCAAAGACTCACAGAAGTAGTAGTAAATGCTAAACAATTTCGTGTTTAACTTTTTAATTTCTTAGAAATAGCCAATGTAGCAACAAAAATACTGATTTTGTTCACTATGATCTTCAATTTTGCTAACTTATACAGTACCGTATTATTTGTCAACAACTGAAACAATATTATATGCACAGATTTACAAATGGGGAAATACGCCAAAAGGCCGTAGTTACACTTTAGAATTGAATATTGAAAGTTGTAATTCATAATATAAATCTTAGAAGAAGAATAATGGGAAACACATTTGACGGTGTTATTTCTTTATTACAGATATGACATTAAAATGTGTTTATATTTGTCACAACATCACTAATAAATCGGTGATGCATGTGTTGCGGTAAAGACTATACCAACCAAACAAGTAAAATGTGACTGTACTTCGTTGCTTTAAGAAGGAAATGATAACATATATATTGGGAAGGGGACTTGACCTCGTTTACCTAAACAATATCCTGCTTTTTGTTACTGTGCCATCGCCCCAGCGGTCGTTCTAGCCCAACCATTTTTTAACAGTAATTTTAAGATTTATATTTTAGTAAAATCAATGTCTTATTAAATAAAACTGCAAAAGTTATTTAGCTTTGGGCTTCGACTGGAAATTGACTTAGACAGACTCGATTATTGAAAAAAAGCTACCATAAGTTGCGAATTTAAATAAAATATTATTTCATTTTTAATTAACTCATAGCAATATTCTGTGCTGTCACTTTAAATGTGTCCAGGTAAAATATTTAAACATAATATAAATTTAGCACAATATACATTTTTGTTTGGCTTATTTGACCTGTTGTCTATCCTTACGCAACATTAATACTGACATAGTTTATATGTACGCTATCAACGTGAAATTTGACATAGTTATAGCATGCATGCAACATAGATTTCAAAGTAAAATATATTTTTTACCTCATTATTAAAGAGGGCTAAAGGACAGGAGAAATTATATTTCTCTGATACAGTCGAGTGATACTTTATAAGATTAATTAAGATAAGAAAACTAAAATAATCGTAATATTAGACACGGTAATTGTATTGCGAAAATTGGCTTCTTAAATTAACAGTTTTCAATTTTGAAATTCATGGACTTAAGGCTCGGCTCTCCACATCCAAAACTACGATATTGGGTACCAATTTCAATGTTAAATAACCAAAACATACCTTCACTATTAAGCATATTTTTGTGCTGTTTTTGTTAAAAAACGAAAGCTGTATTTTTTCCTTAAAGTAAAATAGATTGTGGGTGTTGATTGCTAAGGATTTTTGCAATATCTCTTTTTGCAACTCAGTAAAAAATTTATAAAGTTTACTATTTTTTACTATTTATATCATACGTTTATGAAAACAATAAAACGGTTTCTGAAAATGTATTCGGCAATCAACATCCGCATATGACAGTACTTCAAAATGATACCAAATTTTTAAATTTATTCCAAGAATTAACGGAAAAAAATGACTTATTCTGTAGCATTGCTCTTATGGGAATAAGATTCAATATGGCGGGCAGGGAAGCGCCCCCTTAAAGGACAAAATCAAACTGGATATGAATAAATATCAATTGTGATGTGTTACTTTAAATGGTTTGGAAAAAAACAGAAACAATACAGAATTAATATCACAAATACTGTGATCAGTAAACTACTAACATGAAAAAGCTTTAAATACTATCGTTTTAATTTAAAGTTTTTACTAAGTTTGACTTTCACTTAATTACAATGGCAATGTTGCGAGCACCTTAGAGGAAGCTACTTACCTAATTTCATGCCAATTCGTTCTTATAGGGATTTTTATTAACTTTCCTCCCCCCCCCCGCACCAAACCCTCCTAAAATTTCGAATATCTTGTAACCTTTTTTTTGTTTTTAACGTCCTGCTCTTTTGCACTTTAAAGCTAATAAAGAGGGGACCTACAGTTTTACGTGGATTCCGAACCACTGCCAATGATGTCTGTTAAGAAAACACGCTTTAAAACAACCATGGCCATCACAGCACCTTTTACCCTTTCTTAGCGAGCACCTACGGCCCTAGAGGAAGCTACATAAAAAAATTTAAAGTTTCTACCTCATCTAGAAATCTCTTAAATATGGCTTTGAAATTTCTACACCCCCCAAACACCTCTAAAATGTCGATGTTTTGTAAACCTTTCTTAGTGAGCACCTACGGCCCTAGAAGAAGCTACATACAACATTTCAAGTTTCTAGCTCATCTATAAATTATGGAAATTTGTAGTACTTTTGACCCACCTAAACACCCCCTAAAATTTCGAATTTTTTGAAAACCTTTCTTAGCGAACACCTACGGCCCTAGAGGACATACCAAATTTCATTGAAATCCGTTCAGTAGTTTTTGAGAAATCGTGATGAGTGTTTTTAAATCGTATTTTTAAAAGAAAGACACACATAAAATAGAAGAACAACAATACAATTAATTCACACAAACACAATATAATAACTACAACACTAACACAACAACAATTTAAAACTAATATTCATAACCATTTTTTATTAATATATAAGTACTTTTTATGATAAACTACTTGCCCTTGTACAGTTACTTTACATATAGACGGAACCTAACAATAACAACACGCCGACACTTACTACTCATAATAATTTATGTTTCTAGACTTTGCTCTTTTTTAGGAAAATTAATAGCGCTGCCAACCTAACACTTCGTTGTCACATGTTGAAGGTTGAATGAATTGTATATTCTTGATGTAGTTAGATCTATACAGATTTATGTGTAGGAATATTATAATTATAATATAACTTTCGGTTGCTCACTGTCAATTACCGTATAATATCAATAAATAGGCCTATTATTAAATTCAAATGCTCCGCTCGTTTAACTTGTAAAATTTGAAACATGCCTAAATATGTTAACAATATTATTAGTTGCAGAATTATTCATAAACTCAAAACTATGGTATAGATGTGGGGCAGACCTATATTAGAAAATTGACTATTTTAAAATCAATTTCTATTAACTTTTACTTTTTTCTAACAAATTAAATTGTGAAATCAGTCATAAATGTATTGAGAATAATTACAGGATTAACCATAATCTCAACGCTATGCCTAAAAAATAAGTCAGGCCTAAATTAATTAAAGTTTAATATTTCACTATCGGTTTAGGCCGAGGGCCTAGTATGCTCACGTCAAAGAACTATTATTGCACATTTTCGTGAACATCGTTAGACCAGTTTTAAAACTGCCGTTTTAGAGAAAATATTTACATACATAAAATTTTCACTCAATAAGTTTGGGTTAAAAGATTAAGTTCAGAAAAACAACCCGAATATAAGAAACAGCTTAATAAATATTGAATTATTGAGTTTTGAGGTTAGGCCTATAACATTAAACAACTAAATAAAGGGTAAGTTTATTTTAGCAGAAATATTCGTTGTTATGGTAACTACAAATAGATACAACATTAGGCATACCTCTAATAAATAAACGGTATCAGTTAACTGACACAAACTTTCTCCCAACTTACTGTAGTCAAAATAATATTGTTTTCAATCATTTTTTTTATTACTTTTTAGAACAAAACAAAAAAAATAATATTCTACCTACGTCAATCGTATAAAAAAATTATTGTCCTAGGCGGGATTTGATCGCGCGACCTTTGAATTACTGTCCGTGATCGCTACCCCGTGCGGCCGCCGACGCGATGCTAGATTGACAACATAAACTTGTTTATTTTTAAACATTTCCCCATAATTATAAAACGCCGAAGTTTTGATAAAAGCGGGTGGTGTCATTTTGTTTGGCATCTGAAGCACTATAAATACTGAAAATTTGCTCAAAATCGTTAGAGCCGTTTTTGAGAAATTTGAATTTTTGTCGTTTTTTATGGGTTTTTAGGGGTAAATTACCATTAAAAATTTAAAATTCCAAAAAATGAAAAAAAGCCTGGAGATATTAGGGTTTAGTACCTACATACCAAATTTCATGAAAATCGGACCAATAGTGTCCTCTCTGGTCGTGTATACATACTGACAGACAGACACCACTCTAAAAACACTTTTTTGGGTTCAGGGAGCACCAAAACAAAAAATTCCACTAAAAATATTTTTGGGTTCAGGGAGCACCAACACAGATAATTGCACTAAACCATTTTTTGGGGTTCTGGGAGCACCAAAACTGATAATTCAAATTCAAACATTTTTACGAAAACAATACTTTCTCCATATACTACGTAGACCTATAGGGTGGAGAAAGTAAAAATAAACAGTTTCAAAGAAAACAGCAGATTATTGTAATGACATCTTACCTTTAATAAAATACAGTTTAAAAGAAAACAGTACATTATTGTAATAACATCATCTTACTTCTAATAAAATACAGTTTAAAAGAAAACAGCTGATTATTGTAATCACATTGAAAACATTTGCATCAGCTGTGCTGTGTATTTTAAATGGAGAAATTTTACTTTTTAATTTAAGAAAAACGAATTTTCCTAGACTGGTGTCCAGCTCCAATAGATTCCTCGTGGCCAAAAACCGCAAATAAAATAAAAAAATAAAAAATCCTTGGACGGAGTTTCCAGATCCGTTGTGCAGACAAACATTTTTTCTTCGCTTTAGAAGATAAGATAGGCCTACTACTATTAAATTCTAATATGTCTTATTTGTTTTAATTGGGACGTATGTGTAGGAATATTATAATCTAACTTTCGGTTGCTCACTATCAATAAATTACCGTACATTATCAATAAATAGGCCTACTATTAAATTCTATTATGTCTTATTTATTTTAATTAGGATGTATGTGTAGGAATATTATAATCTAACTTTAGGTTGCTCACTACCAATTACCGTATATTAACAATAAATAGGGATAATATTAAATTCTTATAATATGTACCTATTATTTATTTTTAAATAAGATGTAATATAGTGGTTTCTTATTTTAAAATTCCTTAACGCAAGCTTTTATTGGTTTGTGTATGTTGAAACATGATTGGCCTAAACTTAAAATAAATATTATTTTGTACTAAGCTAGACATACGAATCAAAAATGTTTTATCTGTTATTTTATTCAATTGGTTGCCATGGTAATGAATGTAAGAAATAAATGAGTTATGCATCAGCAGCAGTCTAGGCCTAAACTACCCAGTCAGCACACGAGATATTATTTACATATTTAATAGGTCAATCTTGGTAAACTACGTCAAGTATATTGAAATATGTGAAGTTTACATACAATATACATGCTGCCACGCCGCACACGCGCAAATCGTTATTATAAATTTTTAAATCTCTGGGTCGTAAGGTTTTTCGCCCCGCGTTGGGCGCCACTTGCCACGCCGCACTCGCACAATATCGTTATTAAAATTTTTAAATCTCTGGGTCGTAAGGTTTTTCGTCCCGCGTTGGGCGCGCACTTGCCACGCCGCACCCTCGCAATCGTTTTTAAAATTTTTAATCTGAGTTTGCCCTTAATAACTTTGCGCGTATACGTGGACAAGAAATAGGAAATACGCTAACTTTCCTAAATCTTAAAAGATTGGTTTGTAATAAATACACTTTAGATAAAAAATACTAGCTCTAGTCAGACTCCCTCTCTGGGTCGTGTCGTTTGAAGTTATTTGGTCACACACAAGAAATAATAAACCTTATTCACTATCTTATTTTAGAGCACTGATTAACTTATGGTATAGGGTATTTAATTTATAAATAAAAAGAAATGAAAACTTGAAAACTAAACTTTTTTAATTTCCAAAACAAAAACGAGTTAATTATCTTTCTCAAGTCATTTAAAATTTCAAACAAGTATAGTATAGATATTTACACATATGATATTTTTTACACTTATATTGAAACGCTTTTATACCATTGTGAGAATAGGGAATATTCCTGAATGATTTTACTTTTACACTTTCCCCTGAATTTACTGTTAATTTTAATATTTTTTATTTTTTAAATTTTATTATTGGATTACTTTTATATTATTTAAAATTTATATAGCTTGGTTATTTGTTACTCACAAATAATGATGATTTATCGCAGCTTTCCTCCTCGGTGGTTTAGGCCTTGGAATGAAGTCCTTGATCTTCTTCTTCCTTCCTCTCAGGATCTCTCCTCTTCTTTGATGTAGAATGCTTTCTTTCTTCAATCCCTTAGGATCCTTCTTCTTTAAATTTTCGCGATTTATTACGGCCCGCTCAACTGTACCGGAGTTGGTGATATTCGCCGACCGACTTGCTGCTTCTGCAGATCTCTACGTGGTCCTCGGGTGACTACCTTAACGCAACTGAATTTAATTTTTCTTCTCTCTACCTGGTACTTTGGAAATCAAAGTCAAGAGATTTACTCTTTTCTTTTTGACAACCCCGCTTCTCTGGTGCTTTAAAGGGTCCTTCTAGCTTGTAGATTTTTCTTTTATTTATTTAATTTAATTCCCACGCCTTCATTTTAATTACTCCACTTTAGTTTCGTAGATAATTAATTATTTAACTTTCCGTGCAATAAGTAACTGTATTGGACTCGGTGGTGGTTGCATGACGTCATCTCTCCAAGCGCACTCCGTACTGTTTACTTAAACACTGCCGGTTCATACAAGATTTAATTCAATTTTGTATGCAAAACTTTCAAAATGCTCTAACTTTGTAACCCATGGTCCGATTTTGGATTTCTGCAGCTCATTGGATTCCTGACCATCTTCTGCTTTCTCCCTCCTTTGAGTGGTTGTTCTAAGGTTCCTGGTTCTCCAGTTATCGCCTTCGCTAGTTTTTCCTTAACTTTGAATTTTAAATTCTTCAAAATGGTCCAAATTCGAATTTTCTTGGTTCCATCTTATTCGTCTGGTTCCCAAACGTCCAAAACTGATCTTCTTTCTTCTTTCTTCACACCGGGCACGGTTCTGTGGCCTATCCTATGTGTATCTCGAATTTTGGATTTGGCAACCCCCCTTTTTGGTTTATGCCCTTTTCTCACATGGTATATTACAAAAACATATATACTACATCTTATTTAACATATATTTATTCCTGTAGAAACTTATTTCCCCCGATTTATTCATTTATTTTAATATGTTTATTTTTGAGCCTTTTTCTTTTAAAATATTTAATTATATTAATTTATTGTTATTTAATGATTATTAATTATTTATTCTTTATTTTATCCCCAATTTAGATTTTCGAAATTTTCAAATTTGTGAATTTTAGCATTTTTTCTGCTACGTCTTTGCTCTATAACTTTTTCACTTTCTTAATTAAAACAATTCTGTTAATTAGATTATTATCATCTTTTTCTCCTCTACCCATTACATTTAAAATAACCTACTATTTTTATTTTTGAAAATATATTAAAATTTTACATTGAATTCTTTCACGGCGCATAGCAATAGACAGAGTTTTGCAATCTTCGACAAAACCTGACAAGAATTATCCTGTCGATTTCCCTTAGAATACTTCACTCCGCTTGGCTACTATTACTTTTAACATGGGCTAAGCCTGCAATTTATAAAATAATTATTTTAAATTATTTACTTCCTTCTTACACCCTATTTTCCTTTGATATCTCTTTATAACGTGTTATTTTACTTATTACTAATTATCAATTTACATATTTAGGCCTATTGGCTTCTATATACAACTTTTAATGTTAGGCCTAATTATTCTAGTAATTAGCCCATTTGTCTCGGGTTTTTGCCCGTGACAATGCGAATATTGACAAGGATAATTTGATTAATTTTTGTTAAAGTTAACTTAAAATGCTGTTATATTTTATTTGTGATTGATTGAAACCAATTTTCTGGCCTATTTCTCAATAAATTTGATGTATAGTGAATGTAAATTATTTACATTTCATATACTTTTACAAATTGACAAAAAATTTACGTATATTTACGTCCAGTATACGTACACAATTTTCAAGGATTCATGCCAGATAGGTTATATTTAATTTCTATATTTTTGCTTAAAGATTCCAGAGAAAGGGACGAGGTTTTAGCACTCAGACCAGCAAGATGCCCCTAGAGAAAGGTGTTCCTTAGAAGAAGGGCACAGCAGCTATATATTTCCAAACCTCTCAATGTTAAACAATAGTAGGCACATAATTATTATTCATACATCCATATTTGATATTTAGATTAATTAGCGCAAAACGATTTCGAAATTAGAGATTAGAAATAATATTAAGATAAACTGCGTTGATGTTGTCGAAAAATCCGCTTCCCGTTAGAAGTGTTATCTGGAATGCTATTTATTTGTTAATTTTCTGTTTGTTCCCTCCAAGGCAAGGGAGACAAATAAGTTCAATATAATTTTATCTATGGTTCAATGCAGCTCTATGCATTCTGCAATTAATGCACACAACGTATTCATAAGATAAGAAAAATATGAAGTTAGTTATCAAACTAATAAAGTTATATAATATTTCATCTCTTATTACGGAACTTTATTCTCTTATTCATCTGGTCTTTCGATGCGATAGTATCGAATGGATCGGAACGTCAACTGAGGCTGAGGCAGCTATTGTTTTGCAGCAGCCGCCCGCCATTTTTATTTCTAATTTCCAAAGGAGAAAGGAAAGGCTGGAAAGGAGTCACTTCACTCACTTGTTCTGTTGTAGAGTCATCTTGTTTCGCGAGTTTATCTATAGTTTAGCTTTTAATTATTTAGTGTAAAGTTTAGGTCATAGTTTTAAGTTTAGTATCTAGTTTGCAGTTTAATCGCAAAATTTTTGGGAATCTATTCCACAACACAACATTTCTCTACATCTCTCGATCATCATAAGGTGAGTATTTTGCTGTTGTTGTTTTGTTAGCATTAATAAAAATCTAAGTTTAGCATTATAGTTAAAAAATCTAGCACTAATAGTTAATATTTTAGATTAATTACATTTTTAGTGATCTTAGACCTAAATGCCATTTTAAATCTAAACTTTCCTGCCAGTTAAGACCAATAATTCTGTTCTCTATTTTTGGTTGCCCTGTAGCACACATTTAAGTAAAGGGCTTTCAAAAATAGATGTTTTAGCATTTTATAAAAATGTTTTTAATGCATATAGTGGTTAGGTTTGTTACTATAACTAACTAGGCTTTGCCATATTTTCTCAAGAAACAATTTTTTAGGATTTAAAAATTATGCAATTATTATTTAACCTAACTTGAGGTAACTGAACAAATTTGGCCAAACATTAGGGGGCCTACCTATAAAATTTTTGAATAGGGTAACAGTATCATATACTAGGCCTTATGTCAACAATTTTTATCCTTTTATGATTAAGCTAAAAAGGTTAGGCCTTAGGTCGCTTCAGATAATAAAATTAAAAGAATGAACACTTTCAATGATAAGTGTTAGCAACTTAAAAATCATCAATAGGCCTGGTCAAAGGCAGACGCTACCAC
>JAGFPH010000641.1:322199-333448 GCA_018207615.1 Philaenus spumarius
TTGGAGGGGGAAGATAAATTAAAATTAATAGAAAAACAAATTAGAGGTACAGTTCTTGATTGGTGGGGAATAGTAAAGCGGGGAAGTACCACCTACGAAGAATTTAAAATTAAATTTATTGATAATTTTTGGGGGTATCAAGAGCAACAGATGCTCCGAAACCAAATTGAGAACGGGAGATACAACGATCGAGGATCGATGTCACGCGTCGAGTATTTTTGCAAAATGGTGAAAAAGGCGACATTTTTAGATCCCGCGATACCCGAAAAATTCGTAATTAATAGATTGTTGCGACATTTTGATTCAAGAATTCAAGTGGCAAGCGTGGGAAGACCGAGCGAGAGTTTCGAGGAAGCGATTGAGTTATTAAGGGCGTTCGAAGCCATGGAGAATGACGGAAGGCCAAAAACGAGCGGGAACCCTGATAGGACACAGGCAAGAGCCACGGACTCATCTAACCTTCCTAGAAACCCTTGCCAACGATCCTATGGTGATAGACCTAGCACAAGCCAACACCCAACACCCACAAAACCCAATCCTACCAATTCGAGTGTTCCTAAACCAAGTCCAAAAAACTAGGTTATGGGGTCCCGGAAAATAGGAAAATAGGCCAGGAACGGAAAATAGAATCGGATTCGGGAACCGAAGTCAAACAACAATCCAAATTAAATTCATCGAACGTAAAAAAGTATAGTAGGTTGCAGATAAAATTGCAAAATATTTCTTTTGACATGAGGGAAGAGTTATTGGAAGAGCCGGGGGAATTAAACATAAAAACCGAACAAATATATTGTCCAACGATTGACGGTAAAATATTTAATAATTCCGTGGAAGTAGAAATAGATACCGGTGCCCAATGGTCGGTCATTCAAGAAGAATATTTAAAACAATTGAAGGCGAAAGGACATAAATTCATGGAACTAACGGTAGCTAATGTAGAAGTCGTGACCGCGATAAAAGGAAGGAAACAAAAAATTGCGAAACAAATAATGTTACCATTCACCATAGCTAATAGGACAGTCCATGGGATATTTCTTATAGTGCCTAAATTAACCAAACCATTAATAATAGGATGCAATCTATTGAATCAATGGAAAGCAAAAATAAATATGGAATATAAACATATAAATTTTGAAATTAAAGGGCAGGAAATTAAATTAAATTTTACAGAACCAGCGATTCAAGGCGAAACTAAAACCGAACTAATCAGGCAGCAGAACCGAGATAAGTTAATAGGTTTAAATAAAATGAGATTGAGCAGCGCACAAAAGTTCACCAAAAACTATGAACGGGATTTGTTGAAAAATAAAATAATTAGGCAAATCGGAGGCTCAAATCTGTACCAGCGAGGTAATGGGGCTGATACATTATTCACTAACACCCGAGTGAAAAGTAAAAACCAGGGTAACGGACGCGACCAGACAGATTATGACAAAACCGAACGAGACAAAACCGAATGTGACAGACCGGAGGTGAAAAAACGGGAGAAGGGGTTGAGTGTTAAACAAAATACAAATTTAACTAATGGGTTCCTAGCGAAAAGGACGCAGGACCGCCAATATAAATTTGAAGGCGATAGGTTGAAAAAGATACCGAGTCTTAAACAGTTAACTACGTTGGAAAAAGTACGAGTTGACACTAAATTAACACGAAAGAGCCGGAATGTAGGGCATTCGCAGAGCGAGCCTGAGCTAACTGCAACGACTTATCCTAAGTCCTTGCCTGGAGCTATACTAGCGCGCGCATGCGCGTATGAATCAACCTTGTACTTGACATTGACCTACAAAACCAGTCTAGTGAGGAGCCCCGGACGCAACAACTACACGCTAGCAGCAGGTCCACAGCGTCCGTCGGCTACAAACTTCTAGGCTCACTGTAACCTTTAATATTATGCCTTAAGCAAAGTAATATTATATTAATTAATCGGTATTCGCGTAACGTATAATTATAACAAATCGTGCCCTCGCAAATAGTATTTAGTGGTAATAAGTTCAGTTCGGTTGCAAGCCTATCGCGTGAATATGGTGACTAGTGTTAGTTTCAGTTAAGGTGTAATATTTAGATATGTATATTTAATTAATTTAGCGCTCGTTAAAAGCTGGCGGAATCGGATTTGGTGACTACGGCTTAAGGCAATCGGGTAAAATCAGGGTTGGTAATAAATTAATACCTCTGGGTTGTGGCTAACGTCCATTTTGCATCGACAGTTTCAGACCCGCCTTCCATATAATTAAGAAGTCGATGCAAATATACGCTGATCCGGCTTCCCCGATTAACATCAAAGGGGAAAATGGTACAGTAAATGGTAGCTGAGCGGGTTATGATCCACAGTAAATGGTACCAGAGCAGTTTTCGTCCCATAGTAAATGATAGATAACCCATAGTAACCCTAAAAAGCGAATTATTTCATGTCCGACTTTGCCGATATTGCGTCATCACTTCCGCCGGCAGAACCACGTTTTTTATTTTTGTGCAACCTGGTCACCAACTTACCGAGTTAATCTTTTTAATTATACATTTTATCAACTAAAATATTGTTATAAAATTCTCACGTCTGCCGTTTAAATTTTGCCTATCATTAGTTATTACACCCAGTCCCGTTTATTGTGAGTTATAAGGTTCGTATAGTTTTTGGTTTATATTTCTTGTATTATTGGTGAGTACATAAATTATTATTACTATATTATAATTAGCAGTGCCTTATTTTATTCATATTCGTAAGTCAAATTACTAAACTGTGAGTCAACCAAAAAGAAATTTAATCGACCTAACCTCTTTAAGAAAGTTGAATATTGTTTAATAGGCCTAACAACATTAAAAATTATCTTTGGTAAAACGTACTTGAGTTTCATTACATGACAACACCCTAACCAATAAACCTTAAATGTACTAATCTATATATTTTCACTACAAAATTTATAAACTCAATACATTCACTCCTAGCCTACACAGTCTGACTACATAGTTGCTTACTTTACACAAAATTTTCCCACATATATAGCACTATTTACAACATAAAGTCTGTTGAATCATAAATTTCACATAGTAAATGTGTAACCGAGTTTTTTATAATCTTTTCTACCAAAATAATTAATTTATAGTAGGCCTACAGCAAGTAACTCAGTTTTTTATACTCATAAAATATTATATCTGTCATTGATTGTTTTGGATAATTATTTACAAGTTAATTCCCAAATAGTAATCCTTTTTTCATTGCAACAGCAGCAATATTTTACAGGTTTTGCAATACCTTAAGATACAACACACGTTTATGATACAAATTTATAGCCTACCATGTTTATGTCATACAACTGACAGCTGATAGTACTTTTTTCTAAGTTTGGCCATCCAAACAATATATATTTTACAGTATTGGTGATATTGTCTAGTTACTTTGCATATTTCAGTGTTTCACAGGTAAAATAGGTGTTTATAATTTTTAGGCCTAGTTTGAGTTTGTCAATGTTGTTTGATAGTATTACAGGTGACGTAATTTTATATAAATTATGCAAACATATCTTACACCTTTTAGCCATTTCAGATCACATATGGCCTACACCTGCTTGTTAACAATAATACAGTACATTAGCCTATAACCTACAGTGATATACACATTAGGCCTATACTATCATACTCAAAAACACATATAGCCTAACTGTTTTCCCTTTTTAGAAATCTAAATCTCATTTCTAATTTAACTGAATTGCAACACTGACACTTAAATCAAAACTGTTCTACAATATTACAGCAAACTACAGTACTTTCAGAAAACATTGACTAATTTAATTAATCATTAATAATTCTGAAATAATTAAAACATACTTAACCTAATTCTCTACTTATAGATAAGATATTTTTGTTTCATGAATTCAATCAATGATCACATTATTATAATTTTATAGCCACGATACAAATAATATTACAAAAATAGTTTCAAATAATATTCAATAATTGTCAAACAATAATAATTCCACATAATATAGTATTTTGGTTACACCTTAACAATTGGCCAAAAGTAAATGCACATTAAATATTGTTCAATTTAACCAATAAATAAGCTACAACAGTTATTATTGAGCTTATTATCCATTGATAGGTTGTTTTCAGCCAATTATTCAGCCAAGGTATTGAAACGCCCAAGTCATCTGGGGCTACAATATAGGTAACCCAACGCAGGTAAATTGTTTTGTGTGTTTATAATCTATTGTTTACAGGTATTATACTACTATATATTCTTTATTTCAGCTAATTATTGCCTTCATATTTGATTCAATCCCTACTAGTCCACTAGGCTTTTCCATTTTCAAATTGAGCGGGTGTTTACAGATAGATAATTGTCTATTTTTGTATTTTGTTGTTTTCAGCATTTTTTTCTTTCCAGCTATTTACAGTTATAAACAGTTTTTAGGTATTTACGTCTCACAGAATTCCAGCTAATTCGTCAAATAAATATTACAGCCTACAATATTTAATAACTCTTCATATATTTTAAATAACGCCAAACTTCCAAAAAATTTCAGTAAATACTTCAGATAAAACAATAATTCTAAACAAATTTATTTCAATAAAAAGTTTTCGTCCTAAATCAACAATAGTAAACCGACAACATATTTTATACTAACATTGCCACCGATTGATTATTTCTCAAAACTACAGCTACACCTAAATAACCATATAGCCTATAACAAATAAATAATAGTTACCGAATTTAACAATCAATCAAATATCAATAATAGAACACCAGACTCATACACAAACTCAACCGAATATGATTACTGACATTGATTGGGAACTCGAAGTACCAAAACCTTTTCCCTTTCCTATAAATATAATACCACCGCACAGGAAATGGATCGCCAAATTGAACGTGTTCCAAGCCAACCGGTTGTTAACTTTTTGGGGTTTCACACCTGATATTTCTTTGGACGTAAATAGAAGGCGTATTCGTGAGCAGTTAGATTCGCACCTAGACAACTTGTACCAACCACCAGTAACAAGTGTACAAACTTTACCGGAAAACAATAGGCCCAAAGAATTTACCCTTTTATACGAACCCCAACAATTGACAGCATTACCAATCACAGCTGCTAAAATGATTGAAGAAATAGGGTTCTTCAACGACCAACCATCAAATCAGAATTTAGTTATACTAATAAAGCTCAACCGCATTGCAACACTTCACCAACATTGCGATAGACTTATTTTACTACAACTAATACCCAATTCTAAAAGTTTAGCTACAGAATTAATATACCAAGCACTCCATAAACAATTAACAATTAAACAATTTTCTGCATTTTACATTAACACTATCTATTCACCACTGCAACAACATACTGCTATCCACTCTTTGGTATACCGGCCACAGGCTGAGAACGAACCACTTTGGGATTATACAGACGAAATAGACAATTTTTCCTTTTTGTTTTTTCCAACGTTTACTCCAAAGCAACGTCTATCTATCATCCTTTCGGGCATGCAAACAAAATACAGTTCTATATTAAGAGCAATTGGGACATTAGGGACCACAACTGACCTCATAAAAAAGATCCCTTTATTGGAACATATTCATTCACAGCAAGTTACAAATTTAATAGTAAACCCTAAACAAGCATCAAATAAGGCTCATACCACGCACCTTCTCAATAACAATAAAATTACAACTGTGGCAGCAAGACATCCACAACAAACGAGCACACCCCCACCTCTAATGTCCCTAAAATGTTCACCACCATCAGTTTATCAAACAAAAAGTAAACCAAATAAAGTCTCAACCAATCACTATACAATCAATGGGAAACAATATAATTACAACCGACCAGCGCCGTCTAGACCAAATCCGAGGGGTCAGGCTTGCCGTATGCCACCCAGCGGGTTACTAAGTGAAACCTCACAAAGAAGTCTCAACCCAAATACCCCCAACCTAGCCACGGTCCCCCAGGGACCAATCAGGGTGTCGGCAGCCACCTACGATATTGTAACTGTTGTCGCCACAATTAACAATAATAGCGTTTGTTCCCTGGTCGACACCGGTTCCACATATAGCCTAATTAACAAATCATTTTTCGATGCATTAATCGAACAAAAATCAAGCGCGATTAAATGCATCGAACCGGTGCGATTATCAGCGAGCACGGCCAACAGTCAAAGGTTGGTTTTCGACACCCAGATACTTCTGCACATTAAGCTAGGGAAATTATCCTGGAATATCCCATTATTGGTTACCCCAAATTTACCATACAAACTAATTCTTGGTTGCAATTTTTTGCGTAAAACCCAAGCTTCAATTGACTTTCAGGGTCACGAAGTCAGGTTTCCTTACGCGTCACCCCTCATTTGCACTATTACCCCCGACCAGCTGGTTACCAGAACCCAACAATCCTTTAAGTCTGGCGCCAATCTTTCACCCCAAGAGTTGGGTAAAGTTGGAGACCTCATTTCGAAATTCCCGCAAACTGTAACCAGCAGATTAGGAAAAACCAACCTAATCACATACAACATTAAAATAAATTCCACCAAAATAATAAGAGCCAGACCTTATCAGTTCGCCCCTCCTAAGCTACAAGCGTTACGGGAACATATCGACGACTTGTTAGCTCGCGGCGTCATCAGCCCATCCACCTCCCCCTACGCCTGCCCAGCATTTTTAGTGCCCAAAAAGGGTGGCAAGACCAGAATGGTCGTTAACTATAAGGCTATCAATGAGATAGCCGATTTAGAAGCTACCCCAATACCAACACTGGAGTCGGCTTTCCAGTACCTGGGTAAGGCAAAGTGGTTTACACTACTAGACCTTAACCAGGCTTACCTCCAGATACCTCTCGATGAGGAGTCCCGTAAATTCACAGCTTTCGTGGTGCCATTTGGTCAGTACCATTACAACTTTGTTCCCTTCGGGTTGGCCAGTGGAGGCCTGGTTCTTACCCGGCTCATCGAGCAGATTTTTGGGGACATTAAGTACAAGTACGTCTACACCTTTTTCGACGACTTGTGCGTGTACTCCGATGGCACCTTCGACGACCACCTCGCCAAGGTGGAAACGGTACTCAACCGTTTACAGTCCGCCGGACTAACCGTCAACCCCGATAAGATGACCGTGGCCGCTAACAACATTCAGTTCTTAGGCCACGTGTTCAAAAACCAATCTGTCACCCTCCACCCAGATCGAGTCCAGCCCATTGCTGACTACCCAACCCCAAAAAATTTAAAACAGGTTGCTCGATTTTTGGGGTTGGCAGCCTTTTACTCCAAGTTCATTAAAAACTTCGCCACCATTTCACAACCACTCAATAGGCTTAAACGCAAAGGCGTAAGCTTTGAGTGGGGACCCCAGCAAGAGCTCGCCTTTAACACCCTAAAGGCAGCTCTAACGAGCAACCTCGTACTCCGCCTCCCTGACTTTTCAAAGCCATTCGTGGTGCACTCCGATGCCTCGGGCACAGCCTTAGGTGTAGCTCTTTCTCAAGACTACAATGGAGACCTCATGCCAGTGGCCTTTGCCTCCAGGCCATTGAATAAACATGAGGTCAATTACAGCACTATGGAACTTGAGTGCCTGGGTGTAGTTTTCGCACTCACCAAGTTCCAGCAGTACCTAGAGCATCGGGAGTTCCAGTTATATACTGACAACTCAGCACTATCTTGGCTTCTTAACCACCCACGCCAAGTCGGTAAACTTGCACGTTGGATCGAGTTTATTAACTCTTTCAAATTCAGCGTGCAACATATAAAGGGATCAGATAATATTGTAGCTGACTCCCTGTCCCGCTTATTCGAGCCAACGGCTTCAACAGCGGTCCCCTTTACCGACAGCGCGCCACATCCCTCCCCAACATCTTTGGTGTCGATATTATCCAATGTCCCAGAAGTTTTCCGGGATATTCACCTGCACCAAAGAGATGACCCCATTTTAACAAAAATTATCAACTCTAAACCCCTACCCCCCCAGTACTCCATCATGGATCGGACCTTGATGCACCTTGCCCCAGGTCAAAGGTCACCAAGGGTGGTTTTACCGCCGAAGCTCCTAGATATGCTCTTTAAATACTACCACGAGCTTCCCATTTCGGCCCATCTGGGCATTGGTAAAACCTTTGCCCGCATTTCCCAATATTTCTGGGCAGATGACTTGAAAAGTCAAATCACCCAGAAAGTTAAATCTTGCCCCAAGTGTCAGCGGTCTAAGCAGGCCCAGAACACTCGAGTCGGTTTACAAGCTTCTGAGGTTCCAACGGCACCTTTCCAGAAGCTGTATATTGACTACGTAGGTCCCCTACCAAGATCCACCAACCGGAATGCCTACATCCTAACGGTTGTAGATGCATTCTCTAAATTTACGATGCTTTTCCCCACGAGGAACACGAAAACGCAGACGACGGTCAAGGTATTGACCAACAGCGTTTTCGCTTATTTCGGGTTCCCACGGTTCCTCGTCTCCGACAACGTCCCCTCTTTCAAGTCCGCCGTTATGGCACAAATGTGCCTTGAATACGGTGTGACTCATATTTTCACGAGTCCCTACTACCCAAATCCATCCCATGCGGAGAGGGTTAACAAAAACCTGAAGGTCGCTCTCCGCATTTTCCACGCGCAGCACCAGACTAGCTGGGACCAAAATATCCATTGGTTCCAGCTAGCTTTCAATACTGCACCCCACCTCAGCACCGGTTCTTCGCCAGCTGCTATTTTTCTGCGCCACAACCTTTCGCTACCCATCGATCTAGCGTGGAACATGGACCAATTGGTCCCCCCTCCACCACAGTTGGCAAATGACCAAGTATGGTCGCAAGCATTAGATAACCTGACCAAAGCTCACCGGGCTCGTCAGGTTACCTATAATAAGAACCGGAAACCGAACCCCTACAAGCCCGGAGACTTCGTGATGTGCCGAGAGCATCACTTAAGTAATGCCTCAAAGCGCATCAATGCGAAGCTTCTCCCATTGTGGTCGAGACCGCTCATTGTTGAGGGCTTCACTACACCCGTCACCGTCAGGCTGATTGATCCCCGGACTTCCAAATTGGTCAAGACGGCGCACATTTCACACCTCAAAAGATATTTCAACCCCACCGGTTACAACCGCCCAATTAATTGATTCAGCAACCTTTTCTTTGTTCTACATGTTACCCCCCCTCCAATCTAATTATCAACCCGATCGTTCCGACCTGCCTTTGCCGAACACCTAGCTCCGATCGGTGATATTAGATTGTAAGCTATTTCTTATTTCATATTTCATTCTTCTAAATTATAGCAATAGCACACACCTCTAATCTATCGATGGTTTCGTTCGGTCGATAGGTATGGCTTGGGTAATCTCTTACGAGGGCTTACCTCTACCTAACAAGACGTAACAACTATTCGAAGATTAGAGTCTTTTTTCAGATCCATCAAAATTTTTTTTCCCATTACATTTATAAGGTCTCACCAGACGTCCAGTCGTTTTTATATGTATCGCCGTGTGTAACCAGCTCCTTTTCTTAGACTATTATTTTTAATTTTGTTCATTGGATATAACATTAACTTCATTGCATTAAAATGTTTTTTTTTATTCTCAAATAATTGCTATGAGCTTTACACCGGAGATATTTGGAAATGATGACGACTTTTGGAAAAAGTAGTTAGGCCAACTACCAGAGAATCTTTATATTTGCATCCTCTCAAAACCTTCCTTAACTTAGAGTCAACAACAATATTTACATCAAATTTTTTTTATCCCAAATCATCTATCCATCCACATCAGAACATACAACATTTTGTTATACTATCTACTATCTCTTTACTACCTATCTACCACTCTGGTCTGTCTTAGTTTATAAGTTAGTTTTATACATATATATATATATACGGAATTAGTATTTAAGAATTCGATATAGTACTTAAGTCAATATTGAAATAAATCGAACCCACCCCTTAATTACGTCGTGCTTTACAATGCACCGTGCGAATCAATCGACGCGAGATAATCCAATCCAGGACGACGCGTCGAGCTCCACGTAAGCAAAATTAACACGACGTAAGTTACAAAAACGACATGTAGAACGGGAAACAACAATTTCTTTCAATCAATCTTGCGCAGGCAAAAGGTTATATACTTAAATTCGTGCCTCGACTTGTAATTTAAAAAAAAACAAATTCCTATATTCTATCCATTACATATATATTGTGATATTTTGGTGTGTCTCATGATAAACATTTTTGTGTTTATCGATGGTTGTCGTTTCGCCAGTTTCAGCCTACCAGCCGAAACTGCGCCCTAAATAGTAATTAAACCATACATTGGTTTTTTGTGTTTTTTCTTGTTTGTGTCTTTATGTTTATAAAATTTTTGGTCATCTTTTTTATAAATCTATTAACTTCAGCGCTTACACCCAATTTTAAATTTTTCTTCTGCACTAATCACCGCACTTGCTTTTATTATATAACGCGAAAACCCAATAACCTTATAACCATCCTTTACCCACAAAACCCAACAATAATTAACTTCAATTTATCTTAATCATGTCGCGTTATTGGTGATGAACAATTTTGGTAATTTAATTTTAAGATAACCTTAGTAAATTCAATAGTTTTAAGAGAAAATTTTAGTTCATAAGTCAAATAGATTACCTATACCTATACCTATACACCTATACCTAAATAACTAATTTACACCATTACCTAACCTTCACTCAAAAAAATACCCTCACCTAACAAAAAACCTAAAACTAAATTGCCAAAATATCATAATACCTCACCTAAACCAAAAATTCGTAAAGAACAACACCAACAGCAATAGATCATCAAGAACTGCCACATATATGACTCAAAGTAAAAAATCCCAGCGGAAGATCAACAACTAATAGAGACAAAATCTAAAAGCTTAAAAAAAAAAAAAAAAAAAAAAAAAAAAAAAACAACAACATAAAAAAGGGATATATAAATCAAAGGCATGTGCCATATCAAAATTTATCATCACCACGAAAAGTAATAGAATCAACCTAAACTATTTACCAAACACCTAAACCTTAACCATAATATATAAATCCATACCTTGTCATAATCAAATTATCAACGTACCGTAAATCATTAAAAAAGCAAGTGCCAGGGAGAATACAGCATTCGTTATGCCTCCCTAGTTTAAAAACCAGTAGATTCAATATTACATCCACCAATTATAGTCTGGTCGCGATTAGGGCGTCTATTTTCTTATATTTGCAGATAATCCAATTGTCTATGAAATCTGCCATAACCTACCATCCTCTAACCCCCAA
>JAGFPH010000641.1:342580-352971 GCA_018207615.1 Philaenus spumarius
GTGCTACGAAAAAGGAGTCAAAATAAACTAATCTTTTTAACAAAAACAATGAAAAAGTCTGGATTTATTAATTGCAGTTTGTGCATCGGCTGGATTTCTTCTACAAATAACCTACTATTTCACTAGTATATACTAACTTACATTTTATTCGAAATCAAATTATCAATAATAAACTACGTTAAAAACTTTATTTAGAAAAACCCGAACATTTTACAAGCATGTGATTCAGAAAAGAATTGGCATCCTACTCGAAGACTAAAAATCAAAATAATCCTGGTTATATTGGAATATTGTCTTCTCCCATTGTGCATACTGAAGTTATACATAGGAGTAAATATGAAATTCCTAAGTCTTTAATGCAACTATCAAAAGAGGGTGCTCGTCTGCTAAAGAGGTAACTCTGCAGAAGTAACTAACAAAAATCAGTTTTCTAACAAAGTTCGGTAAAATCTGCGTTTTTCACTAACAAGATGTTATTCCAGAAAGTTTTGTTAATCTCCAAAATATTTGTACCGGTACTGAAGATATTGTGTGCAATAATAATGATTTGGTTGAAAAAAATTATCCAGATTTTATACTAAGTTCGAATTAAGCATCTAGTAAAGAAAGTTTTTTTTTAATCTATGCAAAAGAAAAAGAAAACCCATGTTCCATGGACTTTTGAGCAGCAAAAACAGTTGAATGCTTTTAAAACTTTTATGAAAAAAATCTAAACCTGGAAAAAGGTTGTGAAAAAAGTTGATTTAATTGCTCAAGATGATTTTATAAAAAGTAGAACTTGGTATCAGATACTTTTGTATATAACATTAATGGAGGCAAAAACATTCACTGCCACAGTTACCAGAATTGATTAATACTTCATATCCTTAGCCAGGTATAGCTATGCTTCACTTATTTGCATTCTTTTGCATTTATTAAAAGCATCCTGCCAAAGAATTCCACTGTTAACTGTGTTTAAGTTCTCTTAATCACTTTGAACATATGCTCTTGATACTTCAAATTTGTTTATTGAAACTTTTAGACTTCAAAACTAAACCATGATTCTAAACATTTTAAATCTTGTTTGTATTTATTAAAAATATTGCACTAAGCACTAGGCCTATTTTTGTTTTATTTGAAAATGTAACTAGTTCTACTAATATGTTCTGGCCTTAACACTAATATGATTCTAGCTTATCACTCCCAACAAAATTTACTATAAAAATTCTCTTAAGTATCTGATGTAAATAGAATATATTATATTAACAAGGGCAAATAACTCCGAAGCAAGATATTTTAGGAGGTGGAAAAAATGTTTGTGAAACATTTAAAAACCTTAAAAAATGCAGATAGGAGGTATCAATTACACCTTAACCCTCACTAAGTATTTTATAACTAAGTATACAACAGCTACAAACAGTTAACAGCTGAAATTAATCTATAACATTGCTTTTCCTGACTAACTCATCTAGGCCTAGAAAAAACACCTAGAAGGTGTTTGGATAAAGTAGTGTAGACTTAGCTATATAGGCAACTTTGAAAATGACAAAGACCAACGATTATTTTATAGCAAATAATTTGAAATAAAATTAAGTAAAAATAAAATTAATGCAATTTAAATCAAAATCAATTCCAAATACAATTATTGTTAGAGGTGAGGAAGAAATACAAAATACAGATAATTTTTAAATTTTCTTAGTGTAATTGTCGACGAAAATTTGAAGTGGAGATGTCACATTTCACAGATTGCGGACTTCCTGGCATCTGCTTGCTTTGCTCTCCCAATGGTTTCAAGGATTACCAGCGTCAAAACCATAAAATCAGTTTACTCTGCATATGTATGGGTTAGTCTTCCGGGGAAACTCCGTCGCTTTTAAAATTTTCCGTATTCAAAAACGAATAACTGAGTAATGTTTAATTTGAAATTTAATTAATCATTTCTGTTGAAAAATATAGGATTTTTACTTTTCCATCTATTTATAGGATCTATATGAAATGTTGATGTTTTTAAGGCAAACCAGAGTAAGTTCGAAGGAAAATAACACAAGCCTAACCATAAACATGAGGGAAAGTAATGCAATATCCTGTGCACAAATCGGAATTTTTAGAACATGGTGTTTATTATTCTGGTTTAAAATTATTTAATAAATTTCCAAAAAATATAAAAACAAAGTTGCTTTGAGAACTTTTACTTATCACTCAAAGGATAACTCTTGAGGCATGCTTTTTACTCAGTGGAAGAGTACTTCACCTCTGGGTGCCTGGGATGCATTTTGTATTCAGGATTACGACTCATATAATTGATTAATGTGAGATAACATGTATACACGGTTCACTGTGACAATTGTTTGTATTTTATAAAATTTCTATCTTGTGTATTTGTATTGTGCGTTATGCCTGATGGTTGTGTATTTAAGGTATAGTGGAGGAGTACTTCGGCTCATAGCCTCTGGGTGCCTGGGATGCATTTTGTATTCAGGTTTACGACTCATATAATTTATTAATATGAGATAACATGTATACATGGTTCACTGCGACAGTTTGTTTGTATTTCATAAAATTTCTATCTTGTGTATTTGTATTGTGTGTGTCTGATGGTTCTATGTGTATTTAAGGTATAGTGGAGGAGTACTTCGGCTCATAGCCTCTGGGTGCCTGGGATGCATTTTGTATTCAGGATTACGACTCATATAATTGATTAATATGAGATAAAATGTATACATATGGTTCACTGTGTCTTAATTTGTTTGTATTTTATACAATTTCTATCTTGTGTATTTGTATTGTGTGTTATGCCTGATGGTTCTATGTGTATTTAAGATAGTACAACTAAAATGTATACCGCAGCATTATTGAATATGTATAACATAAATGATGCAAATCTAGTTCATAATACTCTATAGGCCTAATGTATTGTATAAAATACCACACGTACGAGTCAACATTTAGTGTGTCAGTTTGTTCCGCCTAGACAATTTAACATACAGAGTGGCAATTCAACATTCATCATGGGTTGGTCGCACACACAGAGTATAGTTGCATATTAGGCTACTATTTGATCTGATGATTAAGATTTTTTTTAAATCTTGGCAATTAATACTAACTTCTATCAAATACTGTAGCTTTTTATAAGAAATGGCTATTTATTTAAGTTAATAACATTTATTTAATTTTGAAACATTGTTAAATATTGTAGAAATTTATCATACGCAAGTTTACTATTTGACCCTAGGCTAACCTATGGCAACAGAAATGCAAGAATAATAATAAGAAAAAACCTAAAAGTTTCTAACCTATAGTACTTAGTCACGATATGTTTACCTGTATTCAACATTTAACAGTAGAATGTAAAACAACGTCGTTGTCTGCAAAAATATTATTCTAGGGTCGAATAGTAAACTTTCGCCTATCATACTGTGGCATGGATTTGGATATATGTAGAATATTTAATTCTATTTGATAACCGTTCAGTTAGCTATTGTTGTCATAGTATAATTTTATACCAGACAAAAATGCACTACTTAAATGTTTCTCTAGACTATCAAACATCACAGTTTAGAAATTGTATAAATAAGTTAAGTTACTAAAAAGAAAGAAGTAACAAGAGACCGCGCGTGCAGTAGAGGTTTAAAAATCATTATTGTAGGTCTAATTAGGCACCTTGTGTTTTGCCCTTGATTATGCAAGTTTTGGAAGGAATTTACAATCAATAAACCATAAAATAGTTAATATATAAACACTTTAGTTTTGAAAGTAGAAGCTGAAAAACCACTTTCCACGAGATTTTCCCAGGTATCAAGTATAATTTCATTAGTACTAGTGCAACTAAACGTGACCACAAGTAGGCTACTGATATAAAGACAAAAAACTTAACTTTTTCTTGTAAATATAAGGGATCTATACACTTCACGGATGGCGGGAATCAATTATAAACAGTACTATAAGAAATTACCAAACCAAAAGTTGTTTAAGAAAATAAACATTGAAAACTTTAGCTATAATTTTCAGGCAATCCCCAGATAGAATACAGTAACAGCTTTCGTACAACATAGCCAGATTTGTCTGGAAGTAAGAAGTGCTACCATCATATATATGTTTAGAAACTAAAAACATACTGTTATCGCCAAGGTTAAATTAAAACCTTGTAGGTTTTTTTATTTTAGGCCTAAAATCATACTGCGATCGCCCACTTTGAGCACAGTACTGCAATCACATAGGTTTTATTGGCTTGAGTTTACTATTCGACCCTAACCTAATACTTTTGCAGACGACGTTATTTTACATTCTACTGTTAAATGTTGAGTACAGATAAACATACTATGACTAAATGCTATAGGTTAGAACCTTTTAGGTTTTTTTTATTATTATTCTTGCATTTCTGTTGTCAATTGCCATAGGTTAGCCTAGGGTCGAATAGTAAACATGCGCCGTTTTAAGTATCAGATAAAGGGCTTTCGAAAAACACCAACATGGCTTATTTATTTGCGACCAATAAATTTATTCTTTTATGATGAAGTTATGTTCAATTTGGAAAAGTTAATAAAGTTGAGTTTATTGTGTTGGCGCAAATTTACTTTAGGCTTACAACCCTACGACAATAGAAATGCAAGAATAAAAAAATTGCCTAAAGATATAACTTATAGTCTTTAGTCACAGTATCTTTACCTGTATTCAACATTTAACAGTAGAATGTAAAACAACGTCGTATCAGCCGAGGGTTGTATAGTAAATTTACGCCGTAGTGTCTATTCATAGCATTTACCCTATGTTGTTTTTACGGTTCGTTGTTGGGTAAGAAAGTTTTGTAAAGTTAGTTTTAAGTTTAAACTTTTATGGTAATTAATTAATGGCTACCACTTCTTTCTTAGATTTTACAAAACTATATAAACCAACAATTTTGCAGTAGGCCTAGGCTATATTTTTCAATGTTGTTAAAACTTGTTTTGATATGTCTTTCACATATTTTGTTGGAAAGAAATTATAAATATTATAGGCCTAGTTTAACGTAAAAATAACAGGCCTATAAAATTAGGAAAAAGACTAGTAGATTATTGAAATTAGGTTTTGCCTGCTAAATGATTTAACAAAATGTAGGCATTGAGGTTAGATCGATAACACTGCCTTTAAATATAGCCTTCACATTCATTTCTAACACCATTGACAACTGCTAAAGAAAATATTCACAAAGTAAACTAATTTATTTATTTAAATTTATTTTCATGATCTTCGCGAATCAATGAAATCTGCGTCCAATATAGATTCAAGCACAAACAAAACAAAAGAATGAAGTTGTTACTGTTGTTAGCCGGTAGCACTTAGCAGAAGGTATTTTCTCAATTTTGTTTGGGATATATAAGTCACAGAGAAGAATTTCACAGGTCCGGAATATGTAGGACTTTTGTCAAAAGTATTATAGTACATTTAATGCCTGAATAACACAAGTAAATGTATTTTTGCAACAACTCTTCAATTTGCATAATTTTGTATAAACTTATATATTCGTCAAACGTCAGTTGTTAGAAATTGCCTCCAGAGGCAGTTATTTATAATTGACATATATGGAAGATGGATGCAGAAATTATTAAAATTTCGAGATAAATAAATAAAGAGTATATAACATTTTATGGAATATAAACATTAACCAGATTATTCTAGAGATATATTCCAATAGGAATGAACCCGTGAAAATAAATTTAATGCGATATATTCCACTTCTAAAGTGGAAGCATTATCTCATAAATTTTTAATGTGAAGCAGTTACTAATAAATGCTATAAATATATATATATATATATATATATATATACTTGTGTATAGTATATATGAAGAACAAGGACCGATGACAATGCAATATTAATTTTTTGGGTGTAGTAAGTGAGCACTGATCATGGTCCCCAGAACACGTTTTCGGGTGTCAATAAAAACTTTATATACAGGGTGATTCACGACGATATACAAAAACTTCGGGAGCTCATTAATTTTGTTGGGTGTAGTAAGTGAGCACTGATCATGGTCCCCAGACTAAAAAATAAGAAAATAAATAATAGTTTAAAAACTAAAAAATACGCTTTAAAAGCAAACCGAACTAAAAATTTGAAAATAATTGTAATTATTTTATTTAATTATTAACCAGGAAATAAAATGTTAATAAAATCCAGTAGTTAATAAATATTCATTTTACACGCTGTAAATTTGCATCTAGAAGTTTTCACTTCTATTGAGTGGTTATATGCACACCCAATTTTTACTTTGTATTTCATTATAAAAACATGAACATCCACATTTTCTACTTCCTGATATTGATGTAGGCTACAATAATTTTTTTTTTTAAATCACAATTTTGCAAAGGTTATTTTTTGAATTTATGAAGATTTTTCTTAAGTAAGTTCCTTTACATAAAAACTAAACTAGGCCTAATAAATACTTTACTAAACTTCTTTACATAGTTTCCGTGTTTCTTCATACATTTTTGTATCGTCCAACAAATTTATGTAAATTTACTTTGTAAAAGTCAACCGCTCGCGAGGGTAGGTATTTCTTATTTGTTGAAACTCTTGTCTCCAAGGAACTGTTTCAGATAACAAAAGCTGATAATCATTCGGCACAAAGTAGAATAATGGATAATTAAATTTGTCATACCCAAAAGATTCTCAAATTAGAAACATTCATTAAATCTTGATTACACATTTCATATTCCCTGCCCCATTTTTGCTCTTTACTATCTCTTGTTGCATTAAAAACATGCGTAAAGTTTAGTTTATATAATAATGGAATGGCTTTAGCTGACATCAGCTAGTGTTTAAAGCTTGGCGGCAGCCCTCAATTTGTATTCATAGGAAGTATTTAATGACGGGGAGGAGAGTAAAACACAGATAAGGCTGACATAGTTGATTTAAAAATAAGACCACCATCTTTGTTGTATTGCTTTTGATTTGGTATTAGTGCAGGAGAGGGTAATTTCGGATTTTGGGAAAATTTTATTATATTCGGAAACTAGACATTAAACTAATTGTAAGAATACAAAAAAATTTTGCAGGAAATAAATATTATAGAAACTACGGCAAAAAAAACTAAAAAAATACAGGTTAAGTTTAGCCATTTGCGCTAGGTTTGCACTACACAAAAGATAGAAAGATAAAAAACTTCACTTTTTCTTTTATTATAAAGAAACTATACACTTCACTGATGCTGCGAAATAAAATTTTAATAATCTAAAACAAGTATTACAGAACAAACGACAATAAATAGGCCTAAAAATTGAATAACGAATTAACAATATTAACATTGCCAACCATTTTGTTGAGGTGATATAAATAACAGTGTTGCCAAGTTTTTTTGAAAGCAAGAAGTCCTACCAACACGTAATGTTTAAAAACTGAAAACATAGTATCAGCTGAAGAACATTTTTTTAAAAACATTAAAGTATCATCAAGTTATATATGTTTACAAACTGGAAACATACTGTGACTACAGACTGTAAGTTAATACTCCAGACTATTTTTTATTATTATTTTAAGACTTTTATTCTATTATAGAAAAAACTTAATTCATGTTACCAATTTATATATGTTTACTTCGAATTGGAAACAAATTATGACCACAGACTGTAAGTTAATACATTAGGCTATTTTTATTATTATTATTATTATTTTAGGAGTTTTATTCTGTTATAGAAAAAACTTAAATGATGTTACCGATTTATATATGTTTACTAACTGCAAAAAAACTGTAACTAGAGACTGTTATAGAAAAAATGTTCTATTTGACAACATTTGCAAAATTATGTCCCTTTCTTGTCATTTATATCATTGCATTTAATGTAGGCTAATGTTGTTTTAAAGCCTTAGTTTTGATACATTACTAATCAACGTTGTTAATTGTTTACTATTACTTTGTCAAAACCAAATCTTCCCGTATTGAGATATGTTTTGTATTTATGTATTCTAACAACAAATTAACATTAATAAAAGCCCAGAAAGATAAATTCACTCTAAACAATTTTTTTTTAAATATACAGTTTGAAGTTCTAACTTATAGTCAGTCTCTAGTTCCAATATGTTTCAAGTAAATGTTCCTGTATTGAGATATTTTATATATTCTAACAATTAATTAACATAATTAAAGACAAGAAAAAAGAAATACGAATGAATAACCTACTTTAAAAGTCGTCATCTGATGAAGAACTAGTGATGCTTGTTGACGGTTTATCACACGCTACTGGAACATTCCCACACTCCGGACACTTTTTCGACTGTCACAAAACGCAATGTAGAAGAAATTTTGCAATGTAAGTTCATTTTCGGTGTGGATTATAAACTGCATCAACGTTAGACTACAGTTATAGCACAAAAAAGTATTGTAACTACTGCAAGACACCATGACAACTGATTAGAACCGTCCGAATCTGACCTCCACTTTTAACAAACCTACCTTATCTTGTTTACTGTTCCGGCTCTTCAAACATGTTTAGTTGTCCATTAGCAATAAGGGTTATAGTTTATTATTAGGCCTACTTCCTTTGCTTGATACATAGTGGGACTACACACTGTTAAGTTAGAACTTCAGGCTATTCTTTTTCTTTTTCATTTTTTTTTGCGGTGAATTTATTTTTGCGGGCCTTTAGTCATGATAATTTATTGTCAGAATACATACACATATGAAACATATCTCAATAAAGAAAGATTTGCTTCTGACAAAGTAAAAGTAAACGATTACCTCAATGTTTTGTAAGATTTATAAATTTTTTTCGTATATTTATTTTTGTTCATTTTAATTCGGTATATTTATTATTTACAATTCTGGTGTCAGTGAAGTGTTTAGTTGCTTTTGTTTAGTGCAAACACACCGAAAATGGCTAAACTTTTTAACCTATATTTTTTGGAGTTTTATTTTTGTAGTAGTTTCTATAATATTTATTTCCCACGAAAATTTTTTCTGTTTTTATATAGTTGGTTTAACGTGTAGTTTCAGAATATAATACAATTTTCCCAAAAAGCGGAGTCACCCTCTTCTGCACATTTACCTTTGATTTTTGTCAAGGCAAAATGCACTGACAACATCTGAAATAAACCTTTTTACTAGACAAATAACATCCTTGGTGTTCACCCGAATTGGAATCAGGAACTAGAACACTACATTGATACAATGCCACCCTATGAACTGAGCTTCCAATGTTATTAATTTTACAAGGTGATATTGTATAAAATGAAGAAAAACCCTCCTATAAAAGTATGTCCATTATCACTTTGTTACCATCTCTGGATGGTTTAATCAATTGAGTTAAATGAAAATTGTGCATGTTACTCATTAATGTAAAGACCTAGATTGAAAAAATAATCAACTTTTTCCAATATCCGCTTCACAATGGCGTCCAAAAACATGTTCAAATAATTCGAAAAGTAATTTTTTATAGTCCATTTCATTTCCTATTCAATTATATAACTGTCAAAACTATCGAACAAATGGTAATAGTAAAACTGCTTCCATTAGTTTCACGGGTTCAACAACAATAGGAACAAAATGTAGACAATAATTAATTTGGAAGACAAAATTTGAACTCAATCGGCTAAGCCGTCTGTAACACTGACGTCCATGTCACAGAGAAAATAATAAAATAAGAAATGAATCAGCTGTTTCCTATAATGACTAAAGATACAGAGGTTTGGTCTAAATGAATAATGACGCAATACTAAATAATATTAATCATTTTAATTTTTGCATATAACTATATTTCTTAATGACGCAAAATAATTACAGTAGAATCATTTTTTTTTATATATAAACAAATAATAAAACATAAAAGCAGACTGTAAAAGTAGGTAATATAAAAGCAGACTTAAAAAACATATTAAAATATGAGCGTGTGTAAAAGGTGAAATTGTACAGAAACTTTATTTCAATGAGTAGTGCGTTATAAACGAATAATAAAGCGGCAGTCGAAATTATAAACAGTTCAATAAATAGAATATAATAACAGGACATAACACAATTCAATGTACTGAGATCTTGATATGATAGTGTATGCAGTGATCATGGAAGCAATGAAAAGAGAGAGAGAGGGAAACAACTTGCGTACGTGCCGAGAGACAGGTTCTCTGCGAGAGGGTACGCTACGGAACGTACTAGAAACAATAGAGTAGTCAAGATGGCGTAAGGCGCTGTACGTATTACAAGGTGTGGGAGGTATGTTTCTACAACGAGAAATGTAGTTTTTTCAAGTATTGAACAGTAAAAGTATTATTAAAGTGAAGTAGAAGTGTTCTAGCCTTCATACAATCATCGGTAGTTGTCTTGATGGTGTTTCTGCGATTAAAAACATATTAATAAAAACTCAACTATGTGCTCGGTTTAAGGTGTGCTTCAGAACAAAAATGTGTTTCTAACTTCAGTGAAATCCTAGGTAAAAGTACATTA
>JAGFPH010000641.1:352981-363410 GCA_018207615.1 Philaenus spumarius
GTAGCCTATAATTTATAATTTTTTATTTTTTGTAACCTTCCGTTACACGTCCTAGATAAATTATTTAGTAAAAAACAAAATGACGGTTAGCTGGTTAAAAAACGATGCTGGACATACTTTTATTATAGGTTTTTTTTTTTTAATTTTAACCCATATCACCACTTCCTGAATTATCTCAGACATTTACAGAATCACCCTGAATATTGACTAACCTAAGAGTAAATTGGAATAAAACCTACCATTCACAGTTTATTTCTTCTTCTTTAAATTCCATTTTATCATTTGTCTGGATGTCATCTAAATTTTCTTCTTTAATTCCGTCTACTACAAAATAACTTTTGCTTTCTATCAAGTCAACACAATTTTCTACTCGTTCAATTTCATTCAACACACTTTCTTTTTTAACACTTTCCGGAGAATAACTTTGGATTTCAATAAGTTCAAAGGACACTTCATCTTCTTCCTTTATTTCTTGTTTGATTACCAACTCTTTTGCCTCCATTTCCCTGATTGCAACCTGCAACCGAATTAAGCCTTTAAGTTACTTTCTGAAAAGTAAACAAAGATTTTAGAACTTGGTTATTACATTAAATGGTAAATTGAAAATGGTACTGGTATAGAGGTGTATCGAAAGTAAAGTAATTAGTATTTTGTATTCGTTACTTAGCAGATACACAAAGTAATTGCTATTAACAACAATTATATTGTAATACCTGTTATTATTCATTGTTCATTTATGTGTAACAAAATTTAGGACTGCTGAGTAGAATTTAAATTTAACCTGTATTTTATTATTCTTATAACCGTAGAAATTATGGACTTTTTTAGTAGGGCATATTATTAAAAGTTGTGTTGCTTTTTTATGAACATTATTTTATTTGTATAAATTATCAGAAAAATGTGTCCTTATAGCATCCAGTAACATTTGAAATAACTTAAAAACATAGCTATTTATAGTATAATATTTGAATTTAAACTTGTTTTATGAATACTATGAATGATTACTTATTAAAAGTATCATTTCACTCAAGTAATGGTTTACAAAAGTAATGGTTTATTCAGCAAATACAGTACTTATTTCAGAACGCGAACAAAAGCAATCAAAGTAGCCGGAACCAGTATTTTTAATCAGTTATCAGTACTTCCATTTGTAACCCCTATTTTTAGTTTTCAGCATTTTGTACTTTGTAGTGGCAATGCAGTCTGGGTCCATAGGGATGTGCCAAATTGATGTTTTCTCGCATCTGATGCACCCGCATTAGTTGCTGCTGCATATTAGTTCAATTAATCAGATGCGGAACATTAGTTTGTAGATACAATGGTACCAAACCATATCACAGAATGTTCAACTTATCAAAAGTAGGTCAGGACACAAATAAACAAAACCTAGCCTAGCCTAGTGACCCAGTAAGCCTATAGTAAATTGCATGTAGATCAGAGCCTAATTAAATGATGAAACAAACTCCAAATAAGTAAAAGCCATGTTTAGAAATCACTCGATCAACCATATGTTAGAATATCGTGTGAAACTATTAACAGAACCTAAGTATCCATTTATGTAAAGAAAATAATATTATAACCTAAATTTCATCAATAGCCTAGAACCATCAATGTAAATATTAAACACAGATCACTAGTCACAACAAACCACACATAAGAAATAATTATATTCATTTATTTATTAACTGAAGTATATTAAACATATGAACTAATAAAATCCATACGGATTACATAATTCAAGTTACAGACGAAAATATCTGCATCGAAACTCCAAACAATGCGATGACATGTTTTGTTTTCACTAAACTACGTATTACGTATGACGTAATCGACTAGCAAGTCAAAATGTAAATGTAAATAAATATTAGACTTAGTAGAACGCAGTGGAAACCGACAAAATTACATTTATTAGGAATAATTAGACCTTAAAGTAACATTAGTTCAAGACAAATGTATTAGAAATAATTAGGATAATTAATACAAGCATTGTGTATAAAACCGGAACCGCCATATTTGGCCGACGCGCCTAAGCGAGTTGATTTTCAAAAGGTGACGCGATTTAAATAATTAAACTTATAAATAATATTTTAGCATCAAAGTAGTTGTAAAAATTCATATAATAAATAGATAACAATTGAATGTTTACACCATGAATGGTATAATTAATCCCTTTCAAAGTGCTGGGAAAAGACTGCACACTAAGTGGAACAACCAATGAAAACATCAGAAATGGACAATCAGCGCTTGTACATGCATCGGTTGCACGCGAACTAAAAAAGGACGCGGTAATCTGGAAGAAATTCAAAGGGACTCTTAAATAGACGCCAAGACCATCAAGATGTGAATTTATAGTTACCAAGTTTTCGTGTTAAAAGTGTGAATATTTTCAATGTAATAGACTCAGTGACTAAAAGTATAACAGATGTGGTATACCTGTTACAATAATATTTAAATTACATCCATTCAATATATAATAAACTTTAAAAAAAACCAAAAGAACTTTCAAACCTAATGCAAATCAACTTCAAATTCAATGATGCTATTTTTATAATCTTAACTTCTCTCAATTTACTCAATATGCGATTTGAACAATAGTCAATTCAAGTCCAGGCATGTTACCTACCCGAGATTAATTTCAATTTATAAACTTTATAATCAATCCACAGAGATATTGAACTTTTCAATCAACCTAGAACATTTATAATTAGACAGAGCTTCAGCCGATGGAAAAATATTAGTGAATTTACAAATCTAAAACTTTAACTTCAATGAAATACTTAAAATTAAAATCTTTGTAAAAACCATGTCAATTTAATTTTTATTTAAATAAATCAAACTTCTATTTATTGTAATCAACTAAGCCTATGTGTTTAATTTCATCTAGTGAGTAGCTAGAAATATATATCATTACAATTATCTATTTATGAGAGTGATTTAATTATAAACTGGCTTACACAACGTGGGGCTATTAATTTAAAAGAAAAGAAAATTACCTACTTACTATTAGATTTCAGTTATATAGACCGGCAGGCATTCTGTTGTTGACTGTTCCCTGGCTATTTTTTCCGAATTAGGCCTACTGATATAACTAATGTTTAAATTCTTGTACATCAGTGTGTACAATTATAAATCTGTAAGTTGTAAACTAATATTGAAGGATGGCTTGTGTTAATAGTTAATACAAAATAAAAACAATAATAATACATTTTCTGAGACGTTTATTAAAGAGATAATATTATGCACTTTCTTAAAATAAATTTGTAAGCAACTTCTAACAAACTAAAACACGTTAATTCACAAAACATAAGTAGTTTTAATTAAACTAATTTGACTAATTGTTTACGTTTAGTAGAAAAGATTACATAATGTCACAACACAACAGAACGCATCAAACTTCAAACGAACTGAACAAGAACAATCTGATTACTGAACTAATTCAACTAACTGTTACTGAACTATTGTCTAATACTAATACTGAACCGAGAACGGGGGGGCGGGCAAGAACCGAGTTTTCCCCGAACAACAGCTTGCATTAGTCATTAGTCTTTGTACATCAAGATCACATGACAGCCAGGCGGGAAGGACTGCTGCTACCTGTTAGTTACGCCAAGTAAGCTGATGCAAAATATCTGATGCAGTTGTTTCGAGCCATCCCAAGTCTGGGTTAACAAACCTGTAATACACAACTCGCCTGGTAACAGGTGAACAAGATTTTTGTGGCACGCAGGAAACATTTGCAAACATATTTATATTATTTCAAATCAAAATATGATAAAATTATGCATTATTTATGGCACCAAGTCACGATATTATATAATATAATAAATTACCTTAAAAGGTCCGTCTTGTGACTTCAATTTTGGTCTGTGACTAGTTTCGAAGTCGCAACTTCATCATCAGAACTTCCTTAGTTTTTATTTTTTTATTCCTTCTGCAGGAATCGTCAAATATGAAAACAATAGCTAAAACACACAACACATATACAAACACTAATTAAAACTATTTCTCATTTAATAATAACTTTTACATACAGACAGACGGTTTGGCAATGGGCTCACCGCTCTCTGGATTGTTAGCTGATGTATATTTAAACCATTTCGAGAATGAACACATTATGTCTAGTTATAACAAATATAAAGATAACATCATATTCTTCAGTAGATATGAAGACGACACATTTGTAATATTTAATGGTTCTAATAGACAAGCTGCCGGATTATTAAATTATATGAACAGCGTCGACTCTAAAATTCAATTTACACTGGAAGTAGAGAACAACGACCAAATTAATTTCTTAGACTTAACAATCATAAAGGGCATCGATAAACTTAACTATAGAATATACCGCAAACCCACCACAACGGATGTCACCATTCATGCCCAATCAAACCATCCACACTCCCAAAAGATGGCAGCTTTCCACTGTTTTGTTCACAGACCCATCACAGTCCTTTTGAACAAGGAAGATTACCGCAATGAAATAAACATCATCAAGCACATAGCTGTCTTTACCGGGTACAGGATTTCGTTAATAGACAAGTTGATCAGGAGTCATATTAAAAAAAGAAATAGACAAAACTTAGAAATAGACAAAAATAAGGTTAATAAATATATCTCATCGGAATACACTAATTTACTGCCTAATGTTTAAAAAAATGTATTTAATAAACACAAGATTACTCTTTCGTTCCGTACAAGAAATAGCATTGCATCATTTCTTAAACATAGAACGGATATATCCCCTTGGAAAATAAGTCAGGGGTATATAATATAAGTTGTCCTGAATGTAGCAAATATTATATAGGCCAGACCGGGAGAACTTTTCTTCGCCGATATAAGGAGCATATAAGTGGTATATTTTGAATTGTTACAATGGGTTTCTCCTTCAGCAGCGTTGGATAAGGGGAAATTTTTGATGAGTACCAAGTCATTAATTTCGAAAGATGTGGGAGTGAATTTAGGATTTTGTTTTTCAGCTCGTTTTTCTTGTTTAGATCGAATTCGTTGTTTGGCTAAAAATAATTTTGTATCAATAGGGACGTCATTTTTTAATTGGTTTGTTAGGTAAGGTTCCCAGAATCGTATATCTTTCTTTTCTAATTGTAGCTCGTTAGGTGTAAAACCAGTCGATTCGTTAGATACTTCATTAAGCATGGTATTTATATCAGATATATAGTTGGCCCAATTTTTATGGTTTTTCGAACAGTATGTCCTTAAACATCTCTTGATCTCTCGGATCGGGCGTTCAGCCATGTTGGTTTTAGGGTGGTAGTAAGGGTTGAAAATAAGTTGAATTCCTAATTCTTCTAGGGTTTTGATCCAATTACGGCTTCGAAATTGCGTTCCGTTATCGCTTTGTAGACGTTGAGGGATACCGTATATGGGAAAATGTAACTCTATAAGTTTCCGTAAAATTGTTTTCGTGTTTGCACATCTTATTGGGTATAGCTTGACAAATTTTGTGAAGATGTCCAGTACGATAAAAATGTATTTAACTCGCCCGAGGCTTGTCGGTAATGGGCCTATGATATCCACAGCGATCTGGTGGTTCTTTTCAGTGCATATAATGCCGGTTGCTACCCCTATTAAAGGGTGGGGGTTACTTTTACATTTTTGGCAGGGGTCACACGTTGAAAGTGTTGTTCGGATCCGTCGTCCCATATTTTTGAAAATAAAATTTTCTCGGAGTATATCAAAACATTTTTTGGCACCACAATGCAGGTAATATGTATGGCATTCCCATATTAGCCTATTTATTAGATTCTCGGGGATTATAATTAACCAATTTAGGTTCAATCGTTGATACAGAACGTTATCGTGTAGTTTGTAAGGTAGATTTTGATTTAATTGGTCGCCAATTTGTTCAGGTTGTTCTAAGTTTAAGATAATTTTAATTAAATTTGGATCAGCATGTTGATGGGTTGAAATATTTTGTAATTCGAGTAATAAATGAGGATCTTGTATTCTTTCGATATATGCCATGATTAGTTTGTGTTGGTCGTCGGACGAATTTGTAGCTGCGGTTGGAGGGATTCGACTTAAAGCATCGGCTGTACAATTTTCGCTACCCTTGCAATGTTGTATCTTAAAATTGTAGTCTTGTATTGCGAGAATCCATCGCGTTAAACGGGCACTTAGAAGTTTACAGGTTTTTAAGAAAGTGAGGGCGTGGTTGTCTGTGATAATGGTTAGATCGGTTCCATATGTAATATACCTAGTTTTTTGTAGACAATAAATAATAGCCAACAATTCTTTTTCGGTCGTGGTGTAACGTTGTTCAGTCGATTGTAGGGATCTAGATAGAAAAACTACAGCTTTTTTTTCTCCTTGGGTATTTATTTGATAGAGGTGGCCTCCTATGGCACAATCTGAAGCATCGGTTTGTAAATAGAAAGGTTTTTGAGGGTCTGGATGGTGCAAAGTTTGGGTGTTGAGAAAGAGTCTTTTTATTTTTGAAAAGGTTTCACTATCTGTCAGGGTCCAATTGAATTTGATCCTTTTTGAGGTGAGCCGCAGAAGGGGTTGTATTGTTTCCGAAAATTTGTTTAGAAATTTATTGTAGTAATTTATGCATCCAAGGAATGATTTTAATTGTTTTCGAGTTCGTGGAGTTGGAAAATTTAGAATTTTTTTAATTTTATCGTCGTTCATTTGTAGGCCTGTGGAAGTGAGTGTATAACCGAGAAAAGGGACTGAACTTCGACAAAAGAGGGACTTAGAGAATTTGATAGTCATATTAGCGTCGGACAGTTTCTGAAAGATATATGACAGATGTGATAAGTGGCTTTCAAAATCGGGCGAGATGACACAAATATCGTCGATGTAAATAATAGTAAAAGCCTCGACACTATCGTCGAAAACTTCATCGAGAGCTCGTACTAATGCCGCTTGCGACGTTGAGATTCCAAAGGGGGTGACAGTGTATTGGTAAGTGCGTCCTCTAAATTGAAAGGCAGTATACTTTCTCGAGTCCTCCGCTAATGGGATTTGCCAGTATGAGGCCGTGAGGTCTATGGTGCTCAACCATTTACAATTCTTTCCTTTAGCTAGGAGTTCATTGATACTTCTATTCTGTTCGTAGTCGGGAACTGTGATTTCGTTCGCCCTCCTCGCGTCCAAGCATAAACGTATCTCGCCGTCTTTCTTTATAATGGGGATGATAGGATTAACGAAATTACTATATGAAGGTTCGATAATATTCAAGCGTAGCATCCTGTTAATTTCCTTTGCTACAGCCTCTTGGTATATTAAAGGGACCGGGTAAGATTGTCCTTTGAAGGTTTTATCTTCTTTAATTTTAATTGTGTGCGTATATTTATTGCAAAGCCCTGGTGAATCCGAAAAAACATGTTTGTAATTTAATAATAATTTGGTTAAGTCTAATTTCTGTGTTGGTCCTAGATTTATATTCTCCTTTATTGTGCTGTCGATTGTTTGTTTGCTCAAAGTTGTTGTCTCACTCGCTGCGTTACACTCCTGATTATATCTGTTTAAATTTGTATCCTCTGTATATTCTATTATTATATTATTTCTACGTACGTTTTCTTTAGTAATGTAGCATAAAATTCCTTCTTGACTGACTTCTTCAAACTTCACGACGACTTGTTTATTATTTATTCTTAAATTCATTATGTTCGTACTGAAGTTTATTTCCGCCTCTGTAATACTTATCCAGTCCATTCCTAAAATAAAATTTTTAATTAAATTTGGTACAATTAGAGTGTTTATCCATATTTCTTCTTGTTTGATTTGTATTCTGAGCATGATGATTCTTGATATTCGACGGGTTTTCGCTCCGACAGCAGTATGAATTTGAATGTTTGTTGTGGGTAACTCTTCATATTTTCCTATGGAGTCCTTATGGTCTAGAAACCACTGTTGAGAAATACACGATATGTTGGATCCTGTATCAATCAATGCAAATGTTTTTTGTTCGCCGATTTTTATTTCGATTTCTGGGCACTTAACATAATTGGTATTTAATTTGGAAGTCGGTTCTAAATTATCTTCTTCTAGTAAAAATTTTTGATCGCAGTACATATTACTAATGATGATAAGTTTGTCGGAAACGTGATTCGTGCTTGTGCTTTTGGTTATTTGGGTAGGCCAATTAACTCCGATATGTTTGTTTGGCACAGGGGCAATGTCGTTCTGGGGGCCTGGGACATCTTCTGTGCTCTTTAGTTTTTTGTAGACGACGTAGTAGAGGAACAAGTGACAAGTTGGTCGGGCGCGTTTACTCGTTCGGCGACGGCATGACAAACGTTAACTTGTTCTGGTGTGGGGTAATTTTGCGGTCTGGGTCCAGTAACAGGGTTGAAAGCGGGTCTTGAAAAATTGGGATATCGGTTACTCTGAGTTGGGAAAGGTGGGTTTCGATATTGGGGTTGAGGAGGGGGTGAAAAATGTCCGGGAGGGTTGCGAAAATTTCTATTTTGATTTTGGGGTCTGAAATTGGGTTGTGGGGATGAATTATGCCTTCGTTGATTTTGAAAATACGAGGGTGGGGTAAATTGGAAATTTGTGTTTGGTCCGAAGCGTTGCTCGCGAATTTGAGGCAGATTTCGTCGTAGTGGGGGTGATGTGGGACGTTGTTCGCGGCGGTTTCTAACTTGTATATCCTTAATGTCCTCTCTTTGTAGGAGTAAAACAAAGTCCATGATACCGTCGATACGCTGGACTCTCCTGGCGTCCTGGATCAGGTCTTCAAAATGTTCGGCGAGACAGGAGATAATTTCCGCTTCTGTTAAGGGTGGGTTCATGGCTTTAAGGGTGATTACCCGTTCCGTGAAATATTCAGCACGGCTTAATTTTCCATTGGGTCTATATTTCTCGACTTCCATCCTTTGTTTGATGCCCCGTTGGATTTCTCTGCTCCAGTACTTTTGTTCAAATTGTTCTTGGAAGTCTTCCCAACATTGAAGGTCTCCTTTTATGAGGCTGAACCATCGGGCAGCATGTCCTTCCAGACAGAGTTCTAAATCATCGATCAAATTAGTGCTGGGGTTGGTGTCGTTTCTAAGCGTTACTCTTCGTTCGTGGAACTTCCGGATCTTGTGGAGTATTTCGGTTGGATTGTGTTCCCTTCCGCTGAAGTTGGGAACGCTCTGATCGGTGGTCAAATCCAGCTGCCTCCCACAGATGACATTGATTTGTTTTGGTGATAGTGTCTGGTTGTTCTTGACTTCTTTCTCTAGATGTTCGACACGCTCGTGTTGGTTGGTAACGAGTTGGCCTAACCGGTCTATGCGTTGGCTGCATTCAAGTTCAATACGTTGGCTTCGGCATTTCTCCTCGGCGAGTGTGGTGGTTATTACGCTGCAGTTCTCTTCCACTAGGAGCCGGCACTCTTCCTTGGTCTGTTCTTGCACCTCTGAGACATGTCGCTTCAACTGTTCGGTCTGCCTCTCCATCTGTATCGTAATCTCGGCCTTGGTTTCTTGTAGAGTAGCAGTGAACTCTTCCCGCATGTCACGGCACTGGGCTCCAACCTTTTCTGATATTTGTTCTTGGACCAATTGGTGATTTTGTGCCATTTGCAGAGCTAACTCCTCTTTCGTTTGACGTATTTTCGTGTCCATGGAATCGAATTGTTGATTGAGACATTGTAATTGTTGTTGTTGTTCGTCGAATCGTTTGTTGAAACTTCGTAATTGTTGTTGTTGTTCGTCGAATCGTTGGTTAAGTTTTAAGAAAAAATCTTCTAGTGTGAGCGGTGTGGTTTGGTTTAAAGACGTAGTTGTATCGTCACAATTATTTAAATTTATTGGCTCCGGACTTGCCCTATTACTGAAATATACCGGCTCATCATCGCCTATGAGATCGCCTAATAAAATATCTTCTTCCCTTAAATGCCGCTCCCTATCTGACACGTCTTCTGTCCGGCGGATGTTGATATCGGGAGCCTGCGACCCTTCCATCGTTTCGCCTACAATGTCGTTGGATTGTTCTCCGATCACGTCTTCTGTACGTCGGGACGAATAAAAATCAGGCAAGCCCTGGGATTCGCGAGCCCTTTGAGTTAGAATTATATTTTGTCTTAAGTCGTGGGTTGGTTGTTTGTCCATGATGATTTATCAAATTATAAAATTATTTAACTTACACTAACACAATATTTATAAATTACTATTCTTAAATCTAATTAAAATGAAGGAGTTATTTAGGTGTGCTTTGGGAAAAGCCGTCACGTTCGGGCGCCAAATGAAATACACCAGTAAAATGGTAATTGATTTAAGTCACTTCAAAACTACCTTTGATATGAAAAGCCACACGTTGGCGTGCCAAAATGAAATAAAACAATAAACAGTTTGACAATTAATTAATAAAGAAATAACTTCAACAAAGATTACAAATGTAAAAGGTTAATTTTACTTGTTTCTTTTTTTTTTTTTAAATATACAGTTTATTTATTTTAACAGTTAAAAGAAAA
>JAGFPH010000641.1:363810-377207 GCA_018207615.1 Philaenus spumarius
CCAATTACGGCTTCGAAATTGCGTTCCGTTATCGCTTTGTAGACGTTTAGGGATACCGTATATGGGAAAATGTAACTCTATAAGTTTCTGTAAAATTGTTTTCGTGTTTGCACATCTTATTGGGTATAGCTTGACAAATTTTGTGAAGATGTCCAGTACGATAAAAATGTATTTAACTCGCCCGAGGCTTGTCGGTAAGGGGCCTATGATATCCACAGCGATCTGGTGGTTCTTTTCAGTGCATATAATGCCGGTTGCTACCCCTATTAAAGGGTGGGGGTTACTTTTACATTTTTGGCAGGGGTCACACGTGGAAAGTGTTGTTCGGATCCGTCGTCCCATATTTTTGAAAATAAAATTTTCTCGTAGTATATCAAAACATTTTTTGGCACCACAATGCAGGTAATATGTATGGCATTCCCATATTAGCCTATTTATTAGATTCTCGGGGATTATAATTAACCAATTTAGGTTCAATCGTTGATACAGAACGTTATCGTGTAGTTTGTAAGGTAGATTTTGATTTAATTGGTCGCCAATTTGTTCAGGTTGTTCTAAGTTTAAGATAATTTTAATTAAATTTGGATCAGCATGTTGATGGGTTGAAATATTTTGTAATTCGAGTAATAAATGAGGATCTTGTATTCTTTCGATATATGCCATGATTAGTTTGTGTTGGTCGTCGGACGAATTTGTAGCTGCGGTTGGAGGGATTCGACTTAAAGCATCGGCTGTACAATTTTCGCTACCCTTGCAATGTTGTATCTTAAAATTGTAGTCTTGTATTGTGAGAATCCATCGCGTTAAACGGGCACTTAGAAGTTTACAGGTTTTTAAGAAAGTGAGGGCGTGGTTGTCTGTGATAATGGTTAGATCGGTTCCATATGTAATATACCTAGTTTTTTGTAGACAATAAATAATAGCCAACAATTCTTTTTCGGTCGTGGTGTAACGTTGTTCAGTCGATTGTAGGGATCTGGATAGAAAAACTACAGCTTTTTTTTTCTCCTTGGGTATTTATTTGATAGAGGTGGCCTCCTATGGCACAATCTGAAGCGTCGGTTTGTAAATAGAAAGGTTTTTTAGGGTCTGGATGATGCAAAGTTTGGGTGTTGAGAAAGAGTCTTTTTATTTTCGAAAAGGTTTCACTATCTGACAGTGTCCAATTGAATTTGACCCTTTTTGAGGTGAGCCGCAGAAGGGGTTGTATTGTTTCCGAAAATTTGTTTAGAAATTTATTGTAGTAATTTATGCATCCAAGGAATGATTTCAATTGTTTTCGAGTTCGTGGAGTTGGAAAATTTAGAATTGGTTTAATTTTATCGTCGTTCATTTGTAGGCCTGTAGAAGTGAGGGTATAACCGAGAAAAGGGACGGAACTTCGACAAAAGAGGGACTTAGAGAATTTGATAGTCATATTAGCGTCGGACAGTTTCTGAAAGATATATGACAGATGTGATAAGTGGCTTTCAAAATCGGGCGAGATGACACAAATATCGTCGATGTAAATAATAGTAAAAGCCTCGACACTATCGTCGAAAACTTCATCGAGAGCTCGTACTAATACCGCTTGCGACGTTGAGATTCCAAAGGGGGTGACAGTGTATTGGTAAGTGCGTCCTCTAAATTGAAAGGCAGTATACTTTCTCGAGTTCTCCGCTAATGGGATTTGCCAGTATGAGGCCGTGAGGTCTATGGTGCTCAACCATTTACAATTCTTTCCTTTAGCTAGGAGTTCATTGATACTTCTATTCTGTTCGTAGTCGGGAACTGTGATTTCGTTCGCCCTCCTCGCGTCCAAGCATAAACGTATCTCGCCGTCTTTCTTTATAATGGGGATGATAGGGTTAACGAAATTACTATATGAAGGTTCGATAATATCCAAGCGTAGCATCCTGTTAATTTCCTTTGCTACAGCCTCTTGGTATATTAAAGGGAGCGGGTAAGATTGTCCTTTGAAGGTTTTATCTTCTTTAATTTTAATTGTGTGCGTATATTTATTGCAAAGCCCTGGTGAATCCGAAAAAACATGTTTGTAATTTAATAATAATTTGGTTAAGTCTAATTTCTGTGTTGGTCCTAGATTTATATTCTCCTTTATTGTGCTGTCGATTGTTTGTTTGCTCAAAGTTGTTGTCTCACTCGCTGCGTTACACTCCTGATTATATCTGTTTAAATTTGTATCCTCTGTATATTCTATTATTATATTATTTCTACGTACGTTTTCTTTAGTAATGTAGCATAAAATTCCTTCTTGGCTGACTTCTTCAAACTTCACGACGACTTGTTTATTATTTATTCTTAAATTCATTATATTCGTATTGAAGTTTATTTCCGCCTCTGTAATACTTATCCAGTCCATTCCTAATATAAAATTTTTAATTAAATTTGGTACAATTAGAGTGTTTATCCATATTTCTTCTTGTTTGATTTGTATTCTAAGCATGATGATTCTTGATATTCGACGGGTTTTCGCTCCGACAGCAGTATGAATTTGAATGTTTGTTGTAGGTAACTCTTCATATTTTCCTATGGAGTCCTTATGGTCTAGAAACCATTGTTGAGAAATACACGATATGTTGGATCCTGTATCGATCAATGCAAAAGTTTTTTGTCCGCCGATTTTTATTTCGATTTCTGGGCACTTAACATAATTGGTATTTAATTTGGAAGTCGGTTCTAAATTATCTTCTTCTAATAAAAATTTTTGATCGCAGTACATATTACTAATGATGATAAGTTTGTCGGAAACGTGATTCGTGCTTTTGGTTATTTGGATAGGCCAATTAACTCCGATATGTTTGTTTGGCACAGGGGCAATGTCGTTCTGGGGGCCTGGGACATCTTCTGTGCTCTTTAGTTTTTTGGAGACGACGAAGTAGAGGAACAAGTGACAAGTTGGTCGGGCGCGTTTACTCGTTCGGCGACGGCATGACAAACGTTAACTTGTTCTGGTGTGGGGTAATTTTGCGGTCTGGGTCCAGTAACAGGGTTGAAAGCGGGTCTCGAAAAATTGGGATATCGGTTACTCTGAGTTGGGAAAGATGGGTTTCGATATTGGGGTTGAGGAGGGGGTGGAAAATGTCCGGGAGGGTTGCGAAAATTTCTATTTTGATTTTGGGGTCTGAAATTGGGTTGTGGGGATGAATTATGCCTTCGTTGATTTTGAAAATACGAGGGTGGGGTAAATTGGAAATTTGTGTTTGGTCCGAAGCGTTGCTCGCGAATTTGAGGTGGATTTCGTCGTAGTGGGGGTGATGTAGGACGTTGTTCGCGGCGGTTTCTAACTTGTATATCCTTAATGTCCTCTCTCTGTAGGAGTAAAACAAAGTCCATGATACCGTCGATACGCTGGACTCTCCTGGCGTCCTGGATCAGGTCTTCAAAATGTTCGGCGAGACAGGAGATAATTTCCGCTTCTGTTAAGGGTGGATTCATTGCTTTAAGGGTGATTACCCGTTCCGTGAAATATTCAGCACGGCTTAATTTTCCATTGGGTCTATATTTCTCGACTTCCATTCTTTGTTTGATGCCCCGTTGGATTTCTCTGCTCCAGTACTTTTGTTCAAATTGTTCTTGGAAGTCTTCCCAACATTGAAGGTCTCCTTTTATGAGGCTGAACCATCGGGCAGCATGTCCTTCCAGACAGAGTTCTAAATCATCGATCAAATTAGTGCTGGGGTTGGCGTCGTTTCTAAGCGTTACTCTTCGTTCGTGGAACTTCCGGATCTTGCGAAGTATTTCGGTTGGATTGTGTTCCCTTCCGCTGAAGTTGGGGACGCTCTGATCGGTGGTCAAATCCAGCTGTCTCCCACAGATAACATTGATTTGTTTTGGTGATAGTGTCTGGTTGTTCTTGACTTCTTTCTCTAGATGTTCGACACGCTCGTGTTGGTTGGTAACGAGTTGGTCTAACCGGTCTATGCGCTGGCTGCATTCAAGTTCAATACGTTGGCTTCGGCATTTCTCCTCGGCGAGTGTGTTGGTTATTACGCTGCAGTTCTCTTCCACTAGGAGTCGGCACTCTTCCTTGGTCTGTTCCTGCACCTCTGAGACATGTCGCTTCAACTGTTCGGTCTGCCTCTCCATCTGTATCGTAATCTCGGCCTTGGTTTCTTGTAGAGTAGCAGTGAACTCTTCCCGCATGTCACGGCACTGGGCTCCAACCTTTTCTGATATTTGTTCTTGGACCAATTGGTTATTTTGTGCCATTTGCAGAGCTAACTCCTCTTTCGTTTGCCGTATTTTCGTGTCCATGGAATCGAATTGTTGATTGAGACATTGTAATTGTTGTTGTTGTTTGTCGAATCGTTGGTTAAGTTTTAAGAAAAAATCTTCGAGTGCGAGCGGTGGGGTTTGGTTTAAGGACGTAGTTGTATCGTCACAATTATTTAAATTTATTGGCTCCGGACTTGCCCTATTACTGAAATACACCGGTTCATCATCGCCTATGAGATCGCCTAATAAAATATCTTCTTCCCTTAAATGCCGCTCCCTATCTGACACATCTTCTGTCCGGCGGATGTTGATATCGGGAGCCTGCGACCCTTCCATCGTTTCGCCTACAATGTTGTTGGATTGTTCTCCGATCACGTCTTCTGTACGTCGGGACGAATAAAAATCAGGCAAGCCCTGGGATTCGCGAGCCCTTTGAGTTAGAATTATATTTTGTCTTAAGTCGTGGGTTGGTTGTTTGTCCATGACGATTTATCAAATTATAAAATTATTTAACTTAAACTAACACAATATTTATAAATTATTATTCTTAAATCTAATTAAAATGAAGGAGTTATTTAGGTGTGCTTTGGGAAAAGCCGTCACGTTCGGGCGCCAAATGAAATACACCAATAAATGGTAATTGATTTAAGTCACTTCAAAACTATCTTTGATATGAAAAACTACACGGTGGCGTGCCAAAGTGAAATATAACAATAAACAGTTTGACAATTAATAAAGAAATAACTTCAACAAAGATTACAAATGTAAAAGGTTAATTTTACTTGTTTCTTTTTTTTTAAATATACAATTTATTTATTTTAACAGTTAAAAGAAAATTATTAATTCATAAAGGCATCGTAAGTATGAAATATCAAAGTTTTTATGCAAATATATCATAAAGTTTCATACAATAAAGTTTATAGCACAATCGGCGAGACACAAGATTCTTAAACTCGGGAGGTTGGTGCCGACTCTTCCCAAATAACAATTGAAACAAGACATGAAATTAACTAAAATATGATAAATTGAAACGTTACTATATATACAAATGCAAAAGAAAAGTTAGAATGGTGAGTACAATTTGTTTATCAGTGTTCGTATAGGTGTATGTGTGAAAGTGTAACATAGAAATCGTAAAGTTCAAGTTATGTACAGTTCAGAATTAAATATATTTATTTTATAGTTTTTCACAATCACTGAATCATGGGTAATAAGGTGATCAGCCTTTTACTGTAACAAGTTCGAATGTTTCTGGTAGTAGGTTAGGTCGTAATACGTGAAAAGATATAATTAATTATTAATGGAATAATCTCACCATAGTTCAGAGTCTTCTTTAATATAAAATCGAGTAGTTAAGATTAAAAAAAATGGTACTGTATTGAATTGTATTTATTAAAATTGACGTAGCACAAGTTCTGAATATATTAAGCTTGGATTTTGATCTCGAATTTTTCTCAAATCGCCAGCTAAGAGAAACACAACTGGCCTCTTCGGAATCTAACTCAACAATGCCTAACAATCAGTCCTTAGAGGTTCTCACAAGGTCTTCAGGAAATAGTTTGTAATGCCTTCTTCATTTTGATGTCTTCTTGGGATGGGGATGTGTGAATGTACATAGATGGAGTGAGCTATTTAAGTGTTATTTATGGTGTATGTTTTGATTTTAAGAACTTTAATGTATTTAGGGGAAGTGAAAATATTATAACACAATATAAAGATGTGATAAAATGAAATTAGTTTAATAAATTAAATAAAACACTCAAATAACTCCTTATTTACAATAGATATTTACTTTCTAAACTTTATACTAAGCGGTTGTACTATTACGAATTGAATTTCATTGAAAATCGTAGGACCAATCACAGCGCAGTATGTAGTTAGTGGGATGGGCCTTGTGTATCCGTCCTTCTCGGTATGATGGAAAAACTCGATCATAGCTCGGGTTTTAAATTGCTCTTGACTTAACGGGTTTATTTTATATTGTCGACGAAAACTTTTCAGATGTAGAAATGTTGGTTCCTTCCATAGGCCTAATCTAATTTTCTATTTAAATGGTAGTTTGCTGGCAATTAAATTTATTCTGTCGTCTTCCGTTTGTTTATAAATCATTTCGGCATGTTGGATTCTCAATTTCAAGTACAGATTTTCGTCGAATGGTTTTATATTTGGTCGATATTTCAATTTACGTGGATAGATAGATTAATTTTGAAGCTTTTTGATATAGGAATTATAGGTCGAAAATGTCGGGAAGTATTTTTAAATAGCTGTAGTAGTGTCGAAAGTCGTGGTTGATTCTTTTCTAGGCGTTGTCATTAGTGTTGTGAATATTTTCCGCTAGGCGCCGCGCATGTCGTCATTTGTAGATGAATCACATTCTTTAGGTCTTCTCTCTCTCTCTTACTCGCTTCATAAATATATTTACATTACATTTCTATGATTCATAATTGGTTGAATATTTTGAATTGTTACATAATATAAAAGAAAAACTAGAAAATTTATGAAAGGAAAAAGGTGATAGAATTTGCACCTTTACAGCCAAATGAAAAGTTAAACTTAAATTTTTACTAACCCAAAATGGTAAATAGTATGTAAGTAACATAGTTATGTAAAAATAATCCAGTATTTGAAATATGTTTCGGGAGTAAAGTAAAACCCTAGTTTGTAAAAAATCGTTAAAATCCCCAACCTTACAGCAAGACAACCAGAAGCAGAAACAAAGTGAAAATCCGGCTAGTTAACAAGAACCAATAGACGAAAAGAAAAGTAAAACAAAAAACAGGAAGAAAAGGAAAACTAGGACTTTTCCGGGAAAATCGCCGCGGAAAAACGCGCGCAGGTCGTGTACGCGAACCAAGAGTTGTACGAACGTCACTCGAGTTCGTGGGGAAAGACAACAACGAGCTGAATCCAAAGATATCACTCTCAGGAAAATCGGGAAAACCCTGGAGGAGTTACAAAGGAAAAGGATTTTCCATAGCCTAAACTGCGGGAAGCGAGATAAGAACTCGAAACAGCAGAGGGGCGGGCCGAAGATGAGACGGCTGGAGGGGGAGCAGGTCTACCAGCATACGAAAGTGGGCGTACTCCAAAAACAAAAGAAAACTTACTTAAAACAATGGCTAAATCAAGTGGAAAAATAATGGAAAAATTAAAGTAAAATTCAGGATGAAAAATTACATAGACCAGAAGTTTAAACTTGTCGAAAAAACAAATTTTAAAGCGTTGTAGTAATACAGTGATAGAAAGCTCAAGTTGGCAATGAAATAGTGCCGAGAAACCTTATATAAACGATTGCTCGGGGAAACTCGGGATGCCTTATTACTTTTACGATGTAAGTAGACACATCGAGAGTGGTTACTTGTTTTTATAAAATACTTTAGCATGCTAGAAGCTAAGTATTTTATTCGTTAACCTTTATAATTTGTATAACAAGTAAGAAGATACGTCGTTGCGGTTTTCACTTGGGATGCAGCAATAGACACCGCCTTAACTCTACAAGAACTTCAGTGGCAACTTAGTCTATACAAAGTTGGCCTGACTTGGGATTTTCTGGAGGAGGAGCGTAGCTTGCAGGACAACGGATACATGGAGTGATTCGTATATCTTCCAGACAGGACTCCAGGACACCACCAGGCGACCACTAGGACATGCAACTGTAGCTTCGAGGGAATAACCGAACCGGGATTGCAGACACGGCAGCACAACATCCATCTTTAAGAAGCCATCCATCATCCATACAGACAACCCTACAGGACTTCACCTTCACCAACAAGACAACTTTATCAGCACGCAGAACACCTGTAGCTTGCCATCACTATACAGCGTCCGCGGACTTCACAACAAACGTCGCGACGCCTGGACAAGTGTGAAAAGGTCGGTAGAAGCGTGAAATACGTTAGTCCCTATTAAAAATTGCCTGAATTAAATTAAAATAAATTTATTTTAAATACTGGGTTACTTAGGATGTTAGATTAAGAAATATTTGTATTATTAAATTATAAAAGTAAATTCATTAAATCATAAATTCAAATTCAAACTTTCATTAAATTATTAATGAAATTAAATTGAGTACTGTATAAAATATTAAAATAAAGTATAATTAGGTAAAAGATTAGTTCTGCCTTATAGCTTAAGAAATTATTATTCTAATTGAAAAGAGATTGATTATTTGGTTTTATTGGAAAAAGATTAAATCCAAAAGTTTTGTTTTATGTTTAAAGTTTGAAAAAAGAAGTTATTAAAATTTTATTTGCTTTATAAAAAAAGTTATTATTTACAAAAATACCTAGTATTCAAATATCCAAATAGTTTATGAATTATAGATTAAGAATTGATACAGTGAAATTTCATAAAATAATTGCAAGCACAAATAAGCCATTTACAAGGTTAGTTTCAGTGTACTCACTCTTCAGAGGTTTACAAAAAGTAAAATTATTAACTTGTGTTCTAACTGAGCTAAATTCAAAAATAAATTACTGGAAGTATAAAGTAATTTTTTTTTTTTGTCGGGATATTCAGCAAACTGAATATTCAACGCATAGTTATTTCACCTAGGCCAAACAAAGTGAGATTGCCTATAAGACTTCCAGTAGGTGGAAATAACTTATTCTCCAACGAAGTATCCTCCAAAAGGTTATCCTTTTAGAATTGGCGTCCCGAAACGTGGGACCCGAAACATTCTAAAACGGAGGATTCGTTGTAATATATTGAGATTCCTTCCCTTCTTTTATGTTATTATTCTTATTAATGGATTTTTTGTTTTTTATAGCATGATGTCCCTCTGATATTAATTGGTATATACTTCATATATGAATGTCCTTCGGATTGAAAAGGAGGTACATTAAAATTCACCTTTACTTGATCATACTTTTAGGCTATACTGACTCAATACTATCCCTTTGTTGCCACACATTGGCTTTTGTAAAATGTCATATGTTCGTTGCACTTCACTAGTTCTCTGTTTCTATACTTACAATAAATGTTTAAATGTCTTATTTATAATTTTGACAGTAGTTTGTACTTTAAATTACTTAACAATTATGATATATTAAAATCTATCAAGGCTATTTTTCGTACGATTAATATTGGAAATAATTCATTTTTTTACTTGTTTTGAAAGTTGAGTTAATCTCGCGGAATATTTTAACCAATCAGGTCGATGGCCTCCTTTTGTAAATGGGTCATTCCATGTCAAATCAACACAGTGATTTGCCATGACCTTTTCCAATTTCAATGAAATTTTGCAGGGAGGTTGCCTTTATGTAGAATAAGAAAAATACCAAATTTTATTAAATTATCTCTATTGGTTAGTGAGTTATGACTTCATGAAATTCCCAAAAACGAGCCAAAAACGCATGTAGGTACTTGAAAACTTTAAACTTAAATTGGCGCCTCTCCTACTGAAGATACAGAGCTGGAAAACATGTAATTATAAAGCATTTTTCATATGACATATGATACAATATAGTCTAGAGGAAAATGATTTTTGCAAAATCAAACTAAAATTTTTGAATTTGAATTTTTCAAAATGCGCCGGTTTTAAAAATTTGAAAAAAATTAGAATTAACCTTTATTTACTTTTATAAACATATATTGTAAATTTAAACTTGGGATCACAATGGGTTCTAACATAAAACTTATTTTGAAATTGGCCTGACAGTGAAATTTTCCCTGGCAAAGTTTAAAATAGATTATTTTAATGAGCAAAATACTTTTCAGAATCTCACTAAACTTGAAAATCTATAACCAGTTTATAAAAATACTTTTTGTATCAATCTCAACATAACTTGTTTGAACTTGAAAAGGTTATTATTATTCTCAATAGAAGTCTGATAACACACAGCAGGCTTAACAAAAGTGATCACCGAGTAAGAGACAAAAGAAAATTGAGGAACGTGGTAGATTGGATGTTAAAAGATTTTGCAAATTTACCAAGAGAGGCTAAAGTTTGTGATTCATGCAGAAAAACACTCTCATCTTCAAAAAATTATCAAGGAGAAAGTGAAATTGGTGCGGTTGGCCATGTGACCCAGGTTTTTCAACTCCATCAGAAGACGTGAGTACGTTAAATGCGGTTGGCAACTTTGATACAGATCGCCATAACTTTCCATTGCCATTAGGAGTAGTGAATATATTAAATGCTTCTCTCCATGAGTTAGGTGAGTAATCTATTGATAAACGAAAGTTGGGTAGATCTAAAAATTATTCTTAAACTAAAATTTAAAAAATAAATTCTGCGTTGAAAAACATTTTTCACTAATGTCAAAGAGCCATCATCTGATGGCTGAGGTATCATTGAAGGTTCACTTTCAAATGATCATCGACTGAAAAAGTAACTGCATTACAAGACCAACTACGAATCAAGGAAATCAGGGGTTATGTAACCATGATATATGAGAATGAGTGGTGGTTGGCATATGTTTTGGCGAAAGAAGAAGTAGCTGATGAGGTCAAGATTTCTTTCTTACACCCAGCTGGTCCATCAGCTTCTTTCTCTTATCCTTCAAGACAAGATGTGTTGAGGCTTCCTGCAAGTCATGTCTTATGTAAAGTAAATCCAGTGAACCCAGCGGGAAGAGTTTATAAACTCAATGAACAAGAGACAAGTAAAAAAGTTAAAGCATATAATGACTACGGTACATAAATGATTTGTAGTGTTATGAAAGTCCTACATACAAGTTTTTGTAAATATAGATTTAAGGTGAGTTTCTTAAAATAAATTATGAGTAAATTAAATGTTATATAGTTTTATGGATTTTAAGTAGCCTATAGTTTTCCCCGAGAAACCTATGCAAGTTTATTTATGAACAAAGTTTTATATTAGAACCCATTGTGATCCCAAGTTTAAATTTACAATATATGTTTAAAAGTATATAAAGGTTAATTCTAATTTTTTTCAAATTTTTAAAACCAGCGCATTTTGAAAAATTCAAAATCAAAAATTTCAGTTGATTTTGCAAAAACCATTTTCCTCTTAGACTATATTGTTTTGTATGTCATATTAAAGGTCACGTAAAATGCTTTAAAATGACACTTTTACCAGCTCTGTATCTTCAGTAGGAGAGGCACAATTTACGTTTTAAGTTTTCGAGTACACACGTTTTTGGATCGTTTTTGGATCGTTTTGGGAATTTCATGTAGTTATAACTCACTAACCAATACAGTTAAATTAATAAAATTTGGTATTTTTCTTAATCTATATAAAGGCAACCTCCATGAAAAATTTTATTGATTTCTGAGATTTTCGGGTTCGAAATGTATTAAAACCGTGTTGATTTGACATGGAATGACCCAACTATGTCACGGGTCTTATTAGTTCTTATATTCTAGAGGTTTTCAATTTGCTTGGAAAATCATAATAGGACATAATTTACTTATTCATGTTTGCCTTTCTTAGTTCGGCGTTTTCACCGCTAGGTGCATTATTGGACTTTTGAAATTATGTAATGTTTCGATATAAATTGTAAAAGGTAGGTTATTTTGAATGTAGCTTGTATAATATTCCTTAAATTCCTTTTCTTTAAACCCCACGTTGTCGAGCTATTTTTATAATGTTCCTTATGGGATACAATAAAAGTTTGATAAGATTTGGTAACTTTGATTGTAACCCTGACTCTACTTAATTCAAACCAGTTTATACTTTCTCATCTTATACAAGTAATTAAACACAATTAAGTTCTACAAAGAATTGAAAAGATAATTTATTCAGTGAAACAATTAAAAAAAATTGGTTACCCGGTAATTAATAAAATCATTAATTTTGTAAGTGCTCAAAAGTCATTTGTTATATATAAACTACTTTGCCTTCGGTTATGCTTCTATGCAAAATATAGCCTAACACAAGTTAACTGTTTAAAATGTCCATATCTATTTTATAAATTGGTTCAATTATATTCTCGGGTCGGGCACTCGGCCGCTGTGAATAATATTGTTTGAATTTGACGCAATAATGAAGTTAAAATTAAGTTAGAAAAATCGTAAGGTGGCGTCCTTTGTGAATTTATGATTGAAAAGTTCATTTGAAAGTTTTATATTGTTCAAAGTCTATAAGTATTATTTCTGTAGGATAATTTACATTGATTTTACCACTTTTATATGTAAAAACACTTTGAAATAAATGGTAAGAAATCGGGACAATTTGAAAGTCACGCTCCTTTTTCTAAAGTGCAAGGACTGATGCATTCTGGTTGATGCTGGTCTAATATTGGTCCTCGCGTAACTTCTAGGTGGTTACGTTACACACAGCAGATTTCTTTAATGATAGAATGTCGTAAACTGTCATAAAATATCTGAATAAATTTACTATGATCGCATATTTTAAACTTGCGGTTTTCTTTAAGTATCGTTTTTGTATTTTTATTATAATAAATTGTTGAACATTCGTGCGATGACAAAATATTATTTAATTACGTTAATATAAATAGCCTCGTTTATTAAAATAACTCTAGTATCGATTTGATAGGCCTATATATATATATATAGTGTAATGTTTTTGTATGCAGCTGATATTAATACAATAATTATTCTAATAAGTAGGTATCAATATATCTAATCCAGTTTATAATTAATCTTCTTAATTTTAATTAACATTACATAAATTTGGTTATGAATTGAGTTTTATATCTAAACTAGCTGACCCATACGGCGTTGCCCGTGGTGGTTGGTATTTTCAGTCTTTTTAACGTAATTATATTCTTTTTAAGTGTTCTGCCAGTGAGTGGTATTTGGCTTTTATATATATATATATAGATCTTAAATAATAAAAGCACTATTGTCATAATAATAAAAGATCAGAAATTATGATTTTAGTAACTTTGATCCCCCCAAACCCCTCCTAAAATTTCGAAATTTTTCAAACCCTTTCTTAGTGAGCACCTATGGGCCTAGAGGAAGCTACATACAAAATTTCATTCCAATCCGTTCGGTAGTTTTGAAGAAATTGTGATTTAATAACTTTGATCCCCCCAACCCCCCTAAAATTTCTAATTTGTTGAAAATCTTTCTTAGCGAGCGCCTATGGCCCTAGAGGAAGCTACATACCAAATTTCATTCCAATCCATTCGGTAGTTTAGAAGAAGTCGTTTTTTAATAACTTTGATCCCCCACCCCCCACCCCCTAAAATTTAAAAATTGTTCAAACCCTTTCTTAGTGAGCACCTATGGCCCTAGAGGAAGCTACA
>JAGFPH010000641.1:377217-394665 GCA_018207615.1 Philaenus spumarius
TTCAAACCCTTTCTTAGTGAGCACCTATGGCCCTAGAGGAAGCTACATACCAAATTTCATTCCAATCCGTTCGGTAGTTTTTGAGAAATCGTGATGAGTCAGTGGGTTTTGGCTTTTATGTATATAGATATATATTTTTATTTTAACCCTGTATTTAATTTGCATACAACTTTCTGGTTCACGTAGTTGCAGATTTATAATGGCTGCCTGTTTACAATTCACTTTAAGTTTTCAATACAAGATTATTCGATTTCAATGCTTTGGATTACAATAAAGAATGATTACAGAAATAAATAGATAATGCGTTTGTGTGGTGTTATTTAATATGTTATAATAATAGTAAGTGTTAGTGAAGTGTCGACTTTGTTTTTGACTGATTTAGTTCCTAGGCTAGGTTTCTTTACATTGGCACATCTGTCTTTAACTTATAGGCTATTTAATATTTTGTATTAAGATGGGATTTGGTACATTAGGCCTACACATGTTTAAAATTTGTTGTATGTATAAACATTCTAAACATATATTAATTATAGTCTATGTATAAAAAATCACAAGCATTAAAAAAAATAGCCTGAAGTTCTAACTTGTAGGGAAGTCTTTAGTCACAGTAATGTACGTTTCTAATTTGGGTTCTATTGTATGACATGTTGACAACAGGTTTTAATAGAATTACACTAAATATCACTTTTTCTTTATAGCCTATAAGCCTATAATAAAATTAGACACTTCACTGATCGCAGAAAATCAATTATAAACAATCTAAAACAAATATAACATAAAAGTAGCAAATTAACTAAAAATCGCTTATGGGATTTAACATGTAGGATGTTCAGCCATTTAATTACGCAGTAGGAACAGGGTTACCAGATTGGTTGCAACTAGTGTAGAAAGTGCTCAGTGCCTCAGCTATATAATATTATAAATATAAACTTTTGTATGTTTACAGACTAGAAACATACTAAGACTAGAGACTATAAGTTAGAACTTCAGGCATGTCCTACATTTATACCCTAATTCGTAAACATATATAAGTTCTGAGTATATATTAATAACAGAAACGGAAGTTGCGTTAAAAAAACAAACAAAAATAAAAATAAAGTTTCTTACCTTCTTTTCTTCCGTTACGTGACCTTTTCTTTATAATCCATACTTATTTGTGGTAGCCTAACTGGATTGTTTATAAATATATATATTTACCTTTACGATCTGTCAAACAATCCTGATTTTTCGTCGTCAGGATATATATATATTGTATAAGTTATGTTTAGAAATTAAAACTGTTTTTTAGTAAACTAAGAAATGTTACAAACTTATATACGTTCACATACTGGAAACATACTAAGACTAGAGAACTAAGTTAGAACCCTTCAGGTTTTTTCTTATATATATATATATATATATTAGCTTCTTTACTAGCATTTTATCGTATGGGTAATATTTAGTTACAAATATTTTCTTTTACTTACGTCATCCCATACACACTTTCTTTTTCGACCGGTTTCGCTGCTTCACATTGTCAGCATCTTCAGGAAATCCACTATTGCAGGAAATCCAATAGTGGATTTCCTGAAGATGCTGACAATGTGAAGCAGCGAAACCGGTCGAAAAAGAAAGTGTGTATGGGATGACGTAAGTAAAAGAAAATATTTGTAACTATATATATATATATTGTATAAGTTATGTTCGATGTGGGCAACGTTGCCAACCAGAAATGATAAATTTCTGCCCTTATAATGGTATTCAATCCTATTACTTTTAAATGAGCAATTAATTCTTGTATCTGTCGCGGATCTTGAAAACGGCTCTAACGAATTCAAAGAAGTTTTGTATTTATTTAGGTGTAGTTTTGATTTTTAAGTACACCTATGCTGCCGGGGATTTTTAACTCGGTAAATATGTACAATTATATGAATTATACAAAATTGTTTTTAAGGCTAATTTGTTAAAATGTTGTATTTATATTCATTATTATATATCTAAATATAGATTAAAATATTATACATCTAAGTATACATAAAAATTTCATCTTTTAATTGCTTTCTAACTTCTAATCATAAAAGGTTGTATTTATATTCATTTTATAACCTCAAAGCAAAGTTTATATCGTATTATATGTTATAGCCTGCATAAGTTCTTTAACTCAAATTTTAAGAAAATCAACTTCACAAGACTTATATTGATTGAAGTTGTAGACATAACCCCAAAGTATAATCTACGCTAGGTTTTGTTTTAGTACTACTTCTGCTGGGTGAAATCAGCTGTTATATTATATTGTTACTCGTATGGACTTTTACACGCTTTTATAGGAGTTGATGAAGTTGATTTAAAAAAAATGAGGTAACGAACTAATGTATGCTACAAATGCTATCATACGTTATACTATTTACTTTGAGGTTATAGACTGTATATAAATACAACCTTTTATCATCAAAATATTCGTTTAACTTCGGAAGCATTCGTAGATCTTCGTATAGCATAACATATTCCATTATTAATTTCTTCTTCTTCACTATAATGTTAATAACTTCTAAATCATTGGATCTAACAACATGAAATGAAAAGCAATTAAAAGATAATATTTTTATCTTTCTTTTAATATACAATAACGTACATAAATACAAAATATTAACAAATAGGCCTACAATTTTAAAATCCTTATAATTGTACATATTTATTCAGTTAAAAAACACCCCTAGCATTAGTTAGGTAGACCTAGATAAAGCCTGTTGTTTTTAAATAGTATGTTTCAAAATGATGTATTTCTGATGTATGTTATAAATCCGCCTGTGATTTTTCACGGGGGTTTCCTAGTTAAGTTATAAAACGTGGACTTACCTTTTAATACTGTCGTCAGTGGATTGTAAAAAGCCACTAAATTGCGTTACTATATTAAACCGTTTGAAAATATTAACCAACAAACAATAACTGCGCAAGGAATTCAATGCATTGTGGTGTGGTCGGTGTGGAATTATTACAAACACTGTGCGCATGCGCCACAATTATTTTGTTTAGACAGCACGTTCCAAGGTCTCTAGATAGGAAAGGTTACCTCATAGTCATGTAAACAAACTCAAACCCCTCGACCCGTTCCCTGTCCAGTGACGTCATTATAGTATAAAAACACCGCGCTACCATGAAAGATGTATGTTTCGTCGTACAAATCACCTAATTTTTTTAAAAATAGATGTATTAAACTAGATGCAGTTTTTTTAAATGATACTTAAGTTACACATTTCAACATTTGTAATTGTAAGAATATATCTTAACAATTTCAAAAACATTATGTTTATGTCATTAATTTGCAATTTACAATAATTACAAAAGTATAATCATACAAATTTTAATTTCTATTTTTACTGACTAAAATTTAAAATAAAAAGCTATCTTGGTAATACATTTTAAATCATATAACTAAAAAGCAGTAATTAAAATTGTATTTAATATTTTTTTCAGAATAAAAAAGAAAAAATGCAATCACGATAATACATTTTAATCTATATAATAAAAATTAAATGCTATTCGTTGGTAAGCATCATTTGAGAACGGCTGGACCGATTTTGATATTTTTTGTTTTAAAATGTTCGTAATAGTCCGAATTAGGTTTTTATGAAAAGACATTTTTGTGTGGGGTAACGTAAATACAGTGTGGGGTAACGTTTTAACTTATTTTTTTAAACTAAATGTAACAAATAAAAACTAATGTTTAACTTTAATTTTCTTTCAATTCGTGTGTTCTGTCCGGACGAGCCGAAGTTTCGAAAAAGTGTTGAAATGAGGTTGCTACCCCTATAAAATAAATACAAATTAAACTACCTTCCTACAAGCTGTAAACCTAAAATTATGTAATATTAAGGTATTTTTAAGAGAATACAAAACTATTTGCAATTTGATTATTAAGTCAGTGGGATAACTACCCTTAAAATTAAATTAAGCAATAGGGAAGCATTGCGGGTCGTCTAGTTTGTAATAATAAATAAAAATACGATCTAACAAATTTTAATTTATATTTTTTTAAATACTAAAATGAGAAATATTTAGCATGGTAACTACTTATTTGCTAATTTGTAATAATAATAAATACGGTATAATAATATTTAATAATATTCTGCCTTCTTGTTTTCCTTTTGCATAATAATATTTGCAAGTTGCAACCGCACAAATGGAACCACCTTTAGGTTTATTGATTTTCTATCCATTGTAGGCCTAAATAATATATTTCTTCTACCTAAACTTCTAAAACACTTTATATACCGTACACTAATTTCAAAAAAGTTTAAGTTTAAACAAAAAACACAAGCCGTCAAACATTCACAAATAATGAGTAACGCGTATAAACGTAAACGACAGAGCTTTGATCACTGTCTAGGTATACTAATAACTACGTCACAGCCCCCACTCCACTTTTTTTGATATTTCCCGAATGAGGTAACCTTTCCTATCTAGAGACCTTATTACGTGCTGTCTAAAGAAAACATTCGTGGCGCATGCGCACAGTGTTTGTTATAATTCCACACCACAATGGATTGAATTAATGGCGCAGTTATTGTTTGTTGGTTAATATTTTTTAACGGTTGAATATAGTAACGCAACTTAGTGGCTTTTTGCAATCCACTGACGACATTATTAAAAGGGAAGTCCACATTTTATAACTTAACTAGGAAACTCCCGAGAAAAATCACAGGCGGATTAATAACATACATCAGAAATACATCATTACAAAATAGTATTTTTTTAAACAGGCTTTATCTAGGTCTACCTAACTAATGCTAGCGGGGATTTTTAACTCGGTAAATGTGTACAATTTTAAGGATTATAAAACTGTAGGCCTACTTGTTAACATTTTGTTTATGTAAGTTATATATTTAAAGAGACATAAAAATATCATCTTTTAATTGCTTTTTATTTCATGTTGATAAATCAAATGATTTAGAAGTTATTAATATTATAGTGAAGAAATTAATAATGGAATATGTTATACCAAGATGTACGAATGTTTCCAAAGTTAATCGAATAGGTATTTCTTCTTTAAATTTGTATAAATGAATATTTTGATGATAAAAGGTTGTATTTACATACAGTTTATAACCACAAAGCAAAAAATATTATAACATATTATAGCATACATTAGTTCTATATCTCATATTTAAGAAAATCAACTTCATTAGAAATTATAATGATCTGAAGTTGTAAACATAACCCCAAAGTGAAATCTACACTGGGTTTATTTAAGTATTACAGACTAGTAAACCCCTGTGAAAAAATCACAGTCAGATTAATTAGATGCACATCAGAAGTACATAATTAATTTTAAAAGAAAATACTTTTTAGAAACAACACACTTTATCTAGGCCTACCTCAAGGTCTTTTAGATAGAAAAGGTTACCTCATTCGGGAAATATCAAAAACAGTGGAGTGGGGGCTGTGACGTAGTTATTGGTATAACTTGACAGTGATCAAAGTTCTGTCGTTTACGTTTATACGCGTTACTCATTTGTGAATGTTTGACGGCTTGTGTTTTTTGTTTAAACTTAAACTTTTTTAAATTAGATACTGTTTAGTATTTAAATATACAATAAAATATCAAAATAAAGATAAAAATGTGATATTTTAATGGATTTTAGTTTCATTTAGATTGTTTGTTTAGTTTTCATTGTAATTATTTTAAAACTCATGTATGTTTATGGTTTGCATGGTGTCAAATAATTTGTTTATTATTATTTTTTTTTAAAGCGAAAATATGTTTGAAAAATATTAAACAATTTATAGATATGATATATTTTATGTAAACAATATTTTAAACAGCACATCTCTAAGTATATAGATATGTAACAACCGATGTTTTAATTGAATTTTAATAAAGTAAGCATTTTTCGTTGATTTTTGTTTGTGTTTACTTTTAGTTTGTTAATCTAACTTAAAACTAGTGAAAAGATGAAACACTTTTTCGATACTTCGGCTCGTTCGGACAGAACACACGAATTGAAAGAAAATTAAAGTTAAACATTACTTTTTATTTGTTACATTTAGTTTAAAAAAATAAGTTAAAACGTTACCCCACACTGTATATTCAAAATGTTGATCCAAAAACGTGACCCCGACGCTCTACGACTTTTTAACTCTCAGAATCGTTTTTTTTCGTACCCAAAAACATATAAAACGTTACCCCGCACTGTATTTTCAAAATGTTGACCCAAAAACGTGACCCTGACGCGCTACAACTCATGCTAGAAAGCCCAAAAGCTTTTAAACTCTCCGCAATAAAATTACGAAGATTCTGGTACCACCAGAAGTTTTCTACGACGTCTGTGAGTGCTTGTATCGTGTTTACAGGAAAACAAATAAAAAAAAAATTATCACATGATTTCAATACTTCGGCATTATAATGCGAGCCGAAGAAAAAGCTGTTGGTTTTGAAGAATAATAAACTGATTATAAATTTGCTAAGTAAAGTTGCTATGGTAATAAATGTAAACAAACATTGTGTTTCTAAGCAGTTTTTTGTCCGAACAGCTGTTTTCGTGAGTTTTGTGTAATGTCTCAAATCTCAGTAATACAAAACGTTCATTTATGACAGCCTAGTACAATAGACTAGAGAACCCTATGTCAATAAATAAGCAAACACCAGTAACAGTCCTGTAAAGAAATGAAAGCCAGATACTAAATTGGAAGCACTATATTTATTATTTTCTGTAAAATTTGTCAAAACCACTATACAAGGACTCAAGATGTTTAAAAACGTATTTAATTAAGTTATGTCAGCCATTTTTGTAGGCAACTAAAAGATTGTAAACACGAGTCAAGTAAAAGACCAATAATGTACCATGTAATTTAAATTATAAACGAAAACACGATAATCCAATGTGTAGAACGTATTCTAAATTTAAGAAAATATTTATAAAATAATTAATAGTTAATTATATACCATAGACTATTATTACTCTTAAAATATTCACAATGATTAGTTTAACATATGACACAAGTAGTACAACATACACCAGAATTCAAAAAGGAAGTAATTATTTAATCGGGTAAATTAAAATTATTACAAGTAAATAAATTTAAGACTTGAAACGCAAGAACAATTTAATTCCATAATTGTTTTGGCCGACAAAGAAATATTTCAGGTATAAAAAGCCATCGAAAACTATTTTAAAGTGAAGAAATGAGACGCCATCATAAATCAACAGTGACGTCATGGAGCGTAACCACGGCAACGGAGATAGGCGGAAGAAAAGGAACCCGGCTACATCGTTGGAAAGTGAAGCCAAAAATTAGTACAATTTAAGAACTAAGCGTGGGTGGACGTAACGAATGCAATGGAAGAAGTGACGCCGTTAATTGTTTCATAAAAAGTGTAGTCAAAATGTACAATAACTCGATATTTATCCATATGTGCAACCAAAACTGATAAGTATTCAAAGAACAGTGATTAAGATTAATATCTACAGGAAATTATTTAAATTAAATAAAAGAACTTACCTTCTTCCAATCCAATTCCTTACGACATCATGTCATAATTATTAACTTCATGTTTAAACTCATAATTGCGTATATTTTAAATGAGATAATTACAGCAGCACGAGTACCCCTAACCCGAGATTAACTTGAATTAAAATCAAATTTAACTAAATTATGTATTGTGGTGATAAAACAAACTTTATTCTATGAAATTTTAATTATTATACTGAGCTAATCCAAACCGGAAATAGACATTCTTTAAAATAGAGATTCTACATCATAATTCAAATAAATCAAATTCGTTCTTTATATCTTATTATAAACCAAAATTATAAACATTATGTACTAATAGATAAATGATTTAATTATATTAAACCAAAATTTGTTAAAATTAAACTTGTACTTATTTCAAAGATAATATAATTGAGATTGAACTTAGTAGGTTTCAATTATAGTACCTATAGGCTACTACAGTAGAATAAGAAATAGTATTATAAGTTTAGCTTCCGGATAGTGGGGGCCTTATAAAAGGAAAAGAATTAATAGTTATATTATAACTTTGCTCCACAACGTATGGACATTTGAATTTCGACAAAAGAAATAAATAAATATATACAAATTTCATAAATTAAATTATAAAATTGGCGACCAACGTGCCAGCTGTAATTATCTCCATAATAAATACATACTTCCTTAAACAAAAATTAATCAATCCCACCATATTTAATGTTTAAGATGCAATTCTAGGCTAAGATAATTATTCAATTTATATTATGTAAACATGCTAGTATGTAAGCTATGCAAACTTAATTTTAAGCATTAATATATCTGTGTGTTACAATTAGGCCTAATAATTAAGAAAAAATTTAGAATTGATTTTAAAAACTTGTTTGTTAGGTTAAGGAATTTTATTATTAGAAATAGCCTACCTAGTTAACAATTCTATACTTACACAATAGTAGGCTAAACTCAACACAATATAGGCTACTCCACATTTAATTAATATTCAGTAAAAGATAAATCGTTAATAATGGAACAAAACAGTGAAGACCAAACCCCACATTATAACCTACGGCCAGAATACAAACAAACTGAGAAGGCCAAAGAGGCAAAGTTACACAAATTAAGACCTTCAACGACACAGACCGATATGACACAATTAGACGAAGTTAACTTAGAAATGGAGACACAATCCGACGAAGGAACAAGTAGGCCTATTAACACTTCTGATACCAACATGGATCCAATTGCAGAAACACCACCTACATCTATGATCGAACAAATAGCTAACCTAATTAATAAGTTACAGATAAATATGGATAGCAAGTTGATGGACATAAATAATAAATTAAAATTAAACTTAACAGAAATCAAGGGAGAGATTGAAAATATTAGGACATGTGTTGAATCACAGGTTTCAAGGGTAGAGCAACAAATGAAACAAAATTTTGAGGGAGTCGAAACTGCCTTCATGCAAACTAAGCAAAGAATAGACAGGGTAGAAGCCAAATTAAACGATAAATTAGATTTACAAGTTTTCCACACTAAATTAGGCGATCATGAAAAACAAATTGCAGAAAAATTTAATATAAATAGACAAAGTGTATTAAACGATGTAGAAACCTTAATTGCCAACATACCTAAGCCTATATTACCAACCAACATACAAGTCACATGTAATGGAAGTAATTTAGAAAATTCCGGATACATAAGCACTACAATCCCTAAATTCAATGGAAGACAATCAAACCCAAATGAATATTTAAATAGACTTAACAGATATTATGAAAAACTTTTAATTAGGAAAAATACAAAACCGGAAGAAGACCATGAGTGTTTAATGGATTTATTAGAAAATAGTTTAGAGGGAAGTGCAGCTCGCTGGTGGGAGCTCATAAAAAATGATGTCGTCACCTGGGAACAATTTAAAGACGAATTCCTGAATAAATTCTGGAACAGGGATGTACAAAAAGGGGCCAGACAAAAGCTAGAGTTGGAACAATACCATGCAGGTGGAAGGCTTACACGTAATGAGTACTTCATAGAGAGGGTATTAGTCATGAAATCCATGATCCCAGAACCAGCAGATGAAGACATAATTGCGACCCTAACCGAACATTTTGACAAAAGGATACAGGACGCGCAGAGGGTGCAAAATATCACAACAGTAAGAGATTTTGCGGCTCTCCTGCAATGCGAAGACACTGAGGAGAGAAACTTCAAAATACGTAGACGAAACAACACGCAAATAACACACTATACTACCTACACCGCGGCACCACAAGCGAACAGAACGAATCTCTTGAGAAGTCCAAATAAGACACCTCCACCACTACGACAACCACCCCAACACAATGGTTATACTAACCCAACCCGAAACCATCCGTATCAACCAACATATCAAAACAACCCCTATGAGAACACCAGAAACTTTCAAAATCAGAAACCGACATACAGACAGCACTACGATAAACCTCCTGGACTTATAAAAACTAAATTTCAACAGACCGTCTACCAACGAACACCTTTCCAACACAACAGAGAACTAGCAGCGAAAAGAGAGACAACATATCCAACACGAGAGCAAAAACAAGTATGTCAGATGATGGCGACGACAAACACCCAACACGACAACGGACAGACAAGAAGAGTTAAACGCCAAAGCGCTGGTGGAGAACTAATAGATCAAAGATCCAAGAGCTGTATGGGAACTTCAAGTAGTGAACAACTTAACTACACATCCCAGTCGACATCAGTGCAAGAAACAAAAACCAAAATCGGAAAACAGCCCAATGACTACAAATGGCTAAACCTACCAATAGTATCCAACTTATATTGTGACAAGGAATTTTTACTAAACGAAGAGGACGAAGTAAAGCCAGAACCAATTTTAAATATAAACTGTCCAGAAATTGACTTAAATATAAACGGAATAAAAATTACTACCTTGATTGACAGCGGGAGCCACTTAACGTGCCTATCCGACACTTGGTTTCAATCACACAAACACTTGTTAGGACATTATGAAGAACTACCAGTTAATAACACCTTCATAACAACAGCACTTAACCAAAAGTCCAAACGCATATCAAGAATTTTATTATTAAAGGCCAAGATCCAAAATTTAGAATTCGACATACAATGTATAGTGGTACCACATTTGGTAAAGGATTGCATAATGGGAATGGATACAATTAGATATTTAAAGATGGAAATAGATTTCAACAATAATATATTAACAATCAAAACAAAAGAAAATAATACTTTTAAATTGAAGTTTGGCGCGTTATCTAATGAAGTTGTAGGATGTAAGATAGTATGTTACAATGAAGCAGATGATATGTATGATGGCCATGAACATGTACCAGAAACACAATTTAACTTAGATGATATGCAAAAGTTGCTAGAAGAAAATGATTTAATGCCCCCATGATTCCCCTTATAAACTGTGTTCCCATTATAAACTATATGTGTTTATTCATAAACAATGATTCCCCTTATAAACTGTGTTCCCATTATAAACTATATGTGTTTACTCAGTTCATAAACAATGATTCCCCTTATACACTGTGTTCCCATTATAAACTATATGCGTGTCCACATAAACAGTGATCCCCCTTATAAACTCTATATGTATACAACCTTATGAAAGAACAATGTGAACCTATGTGACAAACTGTAGAGTGCCATTCTCCTATAAGTAATGTGTATTTCCACATGTAAACTTGTGAACAAAACTATAATTCCAGTGTTTCCCCTATTAACTATATACTTTCTCCACCCCATAAGCAACCAGTGATTACAAATGTCATAAATGTATATGTGTTCCCAATCAGTCCATTGAAAAACTATAACCTCACCATGAAAATGTAAGTCCCAATCCCCATATCCCATATTTCATGTGCCAAATCCATGAAAAGTGAAATTAAATTGTTATGTAGCTGATCATGGTAGATTTTAATAATGTCATAAACCATAACCTTTATGTTAGTATAAGTATAATACCCTTGTTACAATCTAGATGTTAAAGTTAAGATATGTTAAAATCCATGTTATGTTAAAGTTTTATTCATGTTAAATATTAAAGTTTTATTCATGTTAAATGTTAGGTTAAGATGGTATTTGAACAGTTACAAAGTAATTTATGTTCAAAGTTTTCAAATGACACAGTGACCTACTTAATATCAATAAACGATATACTGATAGAAACAGCTGTACAGTGAAACAAATGTTCCCCCAAAAATCCAGTGTTCCCTACCTAACAAACTGTGACATTACAACAAATAAAAACTTAAAAAACTATTACCCTGTAAGTAATAGAGAATATTATGAGAATTGTAATCAGACAATTAGATCTAAACCAAGTAGTATGTAAGAATTCTAAACCAAATGTTATAAACCTATGTACCAATGTCGTTATGTGTTTCATTATTCCAATGTTAGTTATAAGTGTTAGAAATATATTTCGTTCAATCAGTTATTGTTAATATGTTAATTAAAAATACGATTTGATCCATCTCAAAATGATTTATGCAACAAAAGAATTTTGCCGCAAAAATCAGTTTGTGGAGCAGTTGTAATGTCTCAAATCTCAGTAATACAAAACTTTCATTTATGACAGCCTAGTACAATAGCCTAGAGAACCCTATGTCAATAAATAAGCAAACACCAGTAACAGTCCTGTAAAGAAATGAAAGCCAGATACTAAATTGGAAGCACTATATTTATTATTTTCTGTAAAATTTGTCAAAACCACTATACAAGGACTCAAGATGTTTAAAAACGTATTTAGTTAAGTTATGTCAGCCATTTTTGTAGGCAACTAAAAGATTGTAAACACGAGTCAAGTAAAAGACCAATAATGTACCATGTAATTTAAATTATAAACGAAAACACGATAATCCAATGTGTAGAACGTATTCTAAATTTAAGAAAATATTTATAAAATAATTAATAGTTAATTATATACCATAGACTATTATTACTCTTAAAATATTCACAATGATTAGTTTAACATATGACACAAGTAGTACAACATACACCAGAATTCAAAAAGGAAGTAATTATTTAATCGGGTAAATTAAAATTATTACAAGTAAATAAATTTAAGACTTGAAACGCAAGAACAATTTAATTCCATAATTGTTTTGGCCGACAAAGAAATATTTCAGGTATAAAAAGCCATCGAAAACAATTTTAAAGTGAAGAAATGAGACGCCATCATAAATCAACAGTGACGTCATGGCGCGTAACCACGGCAACGGAGATAGGCGGAAGAAAAGGAACCCGGCTACATCGTTGGAAAGTGAAGCCAAAAATTAGTACAATTTAAGAACTAAGCGTGGGTGGACGTAACGAATGCAATGGAAGAAGTGACGCCGTTAATTGTTTCATAAAAAGTGTAGTCAAAATGTACAATAACTCGATATTTATCCATATGTGCAACCAAAACTGATAAGTATTCAAAGAACAGTGATTAAGATTAATATCTACAGGAAATTATTTAAATTAAATAAAAGAACTTACCTTCTTCCAATCCAATTCCTTACGACATCATGTCATAATTATTAACTTCATGTTTAAACTCATAATTGCGTATATTTTAAATGAGATAATTACAGCAGCACGAGTACCCCTAACCCGAGATTAACTTGAATTAAAATCAAATTTAACTAAATTATGTATTGTGGTGATAAAACAAACTTTATTCTATGAAATTTTAATTATTATACTGAGCTAATCCAATCCGGAAGTAGACATTCTTTAAAATAGAGATTCTACATCATAATTCAAATAAATCAAATTCGTTCTTTATATCTTATTATAAACCAAAATTATAAACATTATGTACTAATAGATAAATGATTTAATTATATTAAACCAAAATTTGTTAAAATTAAACTTGTACTTATTTCAAAGATAATATAATTGAGATTGAACTTAGTAGGTTTCAATTATAGTACCTATAGGCTACTACAGTAGAATAAGAAATAGTATTATAAGTTTAGCTTCCGGATAGTGGGGGCCTTATAAAAGGAAAAGAATTAATAGTTATATTATAACTTTGCTCCACAACGTATGGACATTTGAATTTCGACAAAAGAAATAAATAAATATATACAAATTTCATAAATTAAATTATATTTGGTCTTGAGTTCATATAAAAAAGGGTGTTCATTTTTTCCCAAATTTGAAACTTTTCTGGGAATTTTTTTCAAAAATGTCTTTTCATAAAAACCTAATTCGGACTATTACCCTTGATTATACATAATCAAAGCTATTACGAACTTTTTAAAACAAAAAATAGCAAAATCTGTCCAGCCGTTCTCAAGTGATGCTTACCAACGAATAGCATTTAATTTTTATTATATAGATTAAAATGTATTATCGTGATTGCATTTTTTCTTTTTTATTCTGTAAAAAATATTAAACACAATTTTAATTACTGCTTTTTAGTTACCTATATGATTTAAAATGTATTACCAAGATAGCTTTTTATTTTAAATTTTAGTCAGTAAAAATATAAATTAAAATTTGTATGATTATACTTTTGTAATTATTGTAAATTGCAAATTAATGACATAAACATAATGTTTTTGAAAAGGTTAAGATATATTCTTACAATTACAAATGTTGAAATGTGTAACTTAAGTATCATTTTTAAAAACTGCAACCTCAAAAATAGTTTAATACATCTATTTTTAAAAAAATGAGGTGATTTGTACGACGAAACATACATTTTTCATGGTAGCGCGGAGTTTTTATACTATAATGACGTCACTGGACAGGGAACGGGTCGAGGGGTTTGAGTTTGTTTACATGACTATGAGGTAACCTTTTCTTCTAGAGACCTTGGGCCTACCTAACTATGCTGACAGAGATTTTTAATTCGGTAAATGTGTACGATTATAAGGGCCATAAGTTGGATTTCGTGTAAAACGCAATTTTTTTTAGAACGGCTCTAACGAATTCAAAGAAATTTTGTGTTTAGGTTTTGATTTTTAAGTACACCCACATAGTTGTATTTGTAAAATCAAATTTAAAAGTTGAAAAATTTTAACATAGGGTCTTATCAAGGTCACTAGATAGTAAAAGTTGCCTCATAGTCATGTAAACAAACTCGAAGCCCCTTCTGTCCAGTGACGTCTTGTAGTAAAAAACAGCTGCTACCATGGGAGATGTATGTAGTTTTACTACAACACGTCAAATTCCCCACTCCATCTTTTTGATATTTCCCGAATGAGGCAACCTTTACTATTTAGTCTAGTGACGTTGGGGTCTTATGGGTTGCCATGTTGGTTACAAAATAACAACCAACAAAATAGTAAATAAAGCGATCAAAACAGCTGTTTTATACTGTTTTAGTTTAGAGTGTTTTAGCAAGTTGGAAATAGAACTGAGATTGAGTATTATCCAAAATTAGCTGTTCATTGGATCAGCTGTTTTAGCATTTTGGAATTAGAATAAAAATTGGGCCTGATTTAACAATTAAAAAAAGGTAAACTTGGCAAAGATAGATAAATTCTAATTAGTCAATTTTGTAATATAGGCCTGGCTCATTTCTGAAACATAGTATTGAGGTTATGTTAATCCTGCAATAATTTTTACTATATTTCGGCCTGGTTTCAAAACTTTAGTTGACAGAAGATAGTAGAACTAGGACTAAAATCGTAATGAAAGCCTCTCACGTTTCTAGCATGTATGTGGTTATAATTAATCTTGTAATTCCTGTTAATATATTTAAGCCTGGTTTCATAATTTTACAAATCTATATACAAACGAGCTAAAGATTAACGAGATTCTTTAGCGAATTTTCCCAACTGCGAAGCAGCCATCTGAGGCCGAGGCGGGGTTGGGACGTGAAGCGTTCAGGGGCAGGGCCCCTAGTGTAATTTAATAACGATAATTGTTATTGTTTTTAAACTAAAGGTTTTGGGAAGTTATATAAAGATTGCCATACTATATTTTCATGGGTGTAACTTTACTATTCCACTCTAGGCTAACCTAGAGCTAACATAAATGCAAAAATAATAAAAAAAAAATACCTAAAAGGTTCTAACCTAACCTATTTAGTCACAGTATGTTTACCTGTATTCAACATTTAACAGTAGAATGTAAAACAACGTTGTTGTCTGCAAAAATATTAGGCTAGAGTCCAATAGTAAAGTTATGCCCATGAAAATATATGAGCCCATTTCTGTTAGCTCTAGGTTAGCCTAAAGTCGAATAGCAAAGTTCCGCCATTTTCATGATTTCTTTCATTCATTTTGTTTAGTGAAGTTATTGTTGATATTTGTTGGTGTATTAAGTGATTTGTTTCTTTTTTATTTAGTGTTAAAGTATAAAAAAAATACTGAAGTTAACCTCTATATTTTCGACTTTTATTTTCCAACAGATATTTTGGCGCAACTTTACTATTCGACTCTAGGCTAACCTAGAACTAACAGAAATGCAAAAATAATAATTAAAAAAATAGGCCTACCTAAAAGGTTCTAACCTAACCTATTTAGTCACAGTATGTTTACCTGTATTTAAAATTTAACAGTAGAATGTAAAACAACGTCGTTGTCTGCAAAAATATTAGGCTAGAGTCGAATAGTAAAGTTACTGATATTTTTGTTGTTTTTACATTCAGTTCAACGTGCTCTTTCATAATATGAACAAATTTTCAAAAGTCCTCTGGTCAAGCCGTTCTTTACTTTTACTAAATAGTCAATAATTGGCTATAAACTTAACAAAGGTTTCAAATAAACAATTTAAAACCTAAGAAACAATATATTATAATCGTAAATTAGCTTTTTTGCACAATTACTGTTGGTTCTCTCCTCACCACAAATCAAATATAGGTATAAATATTGGACGCAAGTTTACTATTCGACCCTATGCTAACCTATATGGCAACAGAAAAGCAAGAATAATATTTTTTTTTAAACCCAAAAAGGTTTAACGGTATTTAGTCACGGTATGTTTACCTGTATTCATCATTTAACAGTAGAATGTAAACTGTCATTGTCTACAAAATATTAGGCTAGGGTCGAATTAGTAAACTTACGCCAAATATTGTATTGTTTGGTGTTAAATGTGTTTATGAACTTCAATTATATGTTTTAAGCTATTATATGTTATTTGGGTCACAATTTGTAGATAATATATTTTATGAATGTAGGCTAGGCTATGTAGGCCCTATATACTACTGTATAAGTAATTGTATAGTTTTGTGTTCGCGATACGGAACGAAATAAGTTGTGAAGTAATAGGGGGGACTTTATGAAAACTCTGTATATATACCATAAGGTTGTAATTGTTTTGCAAAAAAAAAAAAAAAACTAATTTATTTTTGTTTGTTACTTTGGCATGTTTACAAATTTTGAAATTTAATATAGGCTACTGTGACTAGAGACTTAAGGTTAGAATAATTTCAGGCTATTTTTTTTTTAATGTCGCAAAGTTGTAATTGTTTTACAAAAAAAGAAATTAATTTGTGATTGCTACTTTTGTATGAATGACAAGTAGGCCTACGTCCGTTTGCGTCATTTTAGGAATACATTACGACCCCTTGCCATACATCTAATATTTCAACAGTTGTGTAAAAAGTATTTGTAAGTTAAAAATCTTGTTTTAATTTTATAAGTGATGTTAAGCCGTAGGAATAGTGGAAACCGGCTATCGTGTTTACTTACGTTTGCATTCACAATCCTTTGTTTTATGTCTAAGATAGGCTTAACTTATGTCTAATATTTTCTCTATAACTTGTGAATAGAGATTAAGTTAAAATTATTTTATTTTCTAATTAGGCGTATAATTAATTACAATACATTTTGTTAAAGTTATTTTCGGTTTTTATTTATTTCAGACGTTTAGAAATTGAATTGAACATTACAATGACGTATTAGAACATTTCTTACTGTACATTGGCACCGCTGCCGCAATATGGAGTAGGACTTTGGGTCGAATAGTAAATTTGCGCTAAGTTATTTTTCTATACGTTTT
>JAGFPH010000641.1:394675-409822 GCA_018207615.1 Philaenus spumarius
AGTAAATTTGCGCTAAGTTATTTTTCTATACGTTTTTGTGTCCTCCTATTTTAGGGCAGAGATTCCAACCTTTAACCTTTACAGCCCACAAAAACGGATAACTTTACTATATGCCTTGCCATATTGTGACAGAGTTGCTGGCGTAAATTTACTACATGACCCTCGGCTGATATTTTTGCAAACGACGACCTGGTTTTACATTCTACTGTTAAATGTTGAATAGGCTACAAGTAAACATACTAAACACTATAAGTTACAACTTTAGGCTATTCTTTATTTATTTAGTTTTATTCTTGCATTTCTGTTTGCATAGGGTAAGCTTAGTATATTAAATTTGTGCCCATTGATTTAAGATGCTTGGTATTCTAATATAATAAAACACTATGATCGTTTTATAGGCTAGCGTTATCTAGCATATAGGTTGGCAACTCGGCGTAAATTTACTATTCTACCCTCAGCTGATATTTTTGCAGACAACAACGTTGTTTTACATTCTGCTGTTAAATGTTTAATAGGCTACAGACATACTGTGACTAAAGGCTATAAGTTAAAACTTTAGGCTATTTTTTTTTTTATTATTCTTGCATTTTTGTTGCCGTAGGTCAGCCGAGGGTCGAATAGTAAATTTGCACCTAATATTTTCGGAACACGTAATATTGGACGTTGAATGCAGGTAAACATACTGTGAATAAAGATTATATAAGTTAGAACGTCAAGCTATTTTTGTTAGTTTTTTTAACGCAACTTCTGTTTTTGTTATACATAGACAATCATTAATATATACTCAGAACTTATATATGTTTACGAATTAGGGTAAAAATGTAGGACGTGCCTGAAGTTCTAACTTATAGTATCTAGTCTGTAACATATAAAAGTTTGTATTTCTAATATTATATAGGAGGCACTGAGCACTTTCTACACTAGTTGCAACCAATCTGGTAACCCTGTTCCTACTGCGTAATTAAATGGCTGAACATCCTACATGTTAAATCCCATAAGCGATTTTTAGTTAATTTGCTACTCTATGTTATATTTGTTTTAGATTGTTTTAATAATTGATTTTCTGCGATCAGTGAAGTGTCTAATTTTATTACCGTATATATAAAGAAAAAGTTATATGTAGTGTAATTCTAAAGGAGTAATCACGTCATATAACGTTCCTGGTTACCATGGGAACAAGTTTCTATTAAGACTCGCTTTATTTGCCCCTTTCTTCTGTCTCGAGGGTTTCTCACATTTTGACTACTTAGTGAGCTGCTTGTTTTTTATAACTGAATTTTTCTATAATTACCTTTTCTTGCAAGCTGTTGTACAATCCTTGTGTTTTCGTCAATCTTATACCATAACGGCTGTTTCAACTATTTATTCAGTCAATGTCATTGTCAAATGTTGCGGTTCACGCATTTGGAACTTTGTTATAAAAACATTAATTTAAACGTTCCAAGTGCACGAACCGCAACATTTGACAATGACTGAATAAATAGTTGAAACTGCCGTCATGGTATAAGATTGACGAAAAACACAAGGATTGTACGACAGCTTCCAAGAAAAGGTAATTATCGTTTAAAACAATCCAGTTTAGGCTACCACAGACAAAATATAAATTTTTCTAATTGTTTATTTCTCATTGTTCCTAGTTTGAGAAAAAAAGTCATGTCATATAAATGTAATTACTTTTACAAAACCCACCCTCAATTTTACAATCATTTTAACCCTTCATAGGTCGCGTGGTGTACAAACCTCCGCAAGAAATCTATTTCTTTGTGTAAAAGTTTTGTTTGCAAATGTGCGACCCCTACCCTTTGGCGCATCCATAACCACTTCCCCCTCCACCCCCTCACCAACCGACAACCAGTTAGCTCAAAGCCACTGACCAGGACGTATCGCAGTTTGCGGAGTGCGGTCATTTGTGCGCCACGCGACCTTTTATGTTTTAAGTTTTTTCATTTGTGTTTGTGGAGTTTGTAGTTTTATTTGTGAAGATGGATGCCAATGAAGCTGCAAAATTATTGAAGATGCTAGCAAGTGTAAAAGGAAGAAAGGGAACAAGAACGAGTGGCAGAGAAGGACAGAGAGCTTCTCAGATGAGAACTATTTGCCGAATCAAATATCAACTCTGATGAAAACGATGGGGATGTCGTAGTCGAGAGAGAAGGAAGCGACCAATCTGAAGATGAAGTAGAGCATAGTAACCACAAAACTAGCTCAGAAACTTCTCTCGAAGATCTGTCTTAAAGAGAAGATATATCAATGGATGTAGAAGCAAACCAGAATTTCATTTTGGGTAAAGATTTAGAAACGAGGTGGAATTTACACATGAATATGGCAAACCTTCGTGGAAGGAACCGCCGTCATTATATAATTCGTGGGGAGAGAATTGGAGTCCGCCTACCCTGTCCAAAAGGAGAAGCTGCAGCTGCAAACTCCCCTCTTGCAAGCTGGACATTATTTTTCCCAGATAGCTTAGTTGACCAAATCGTCCAATATACTAATGTGTGGATTGACAAAAATAAGGAGAACTATTCCCGCAAAAGGGATGCAAAACCAATGGACAGAGATGAAATTCATGCTGTCCTTGGCTGTCCTTGCAGGAATGCTAAAATCCTCACATACGATGTTGGAAGATTTATGGACTGCAGATGGGCTAGGTTTTGAATATTTTCGAGCGACAATGTCTCTGAGACGATTTAAATTTCTGCTTAGAGCTATGCATTTTGACGACCTAAGAACTAGAAGACAGAGAAAGGCACATGATAAATTGGCTCCCATTCGGGAATTATATGAAGAATTTGTCAATCGTTGTCAAAAACACTACAGTCTCAGTGAGTATGTAACTGTAGACGAGATGCTGGAAGCTTTCCGTGGTAGATGTAGTTTTAGACAATACATTCCTAATAAGCCATCTCGCTATGGACTGAAAGTGTATAAATTGTGTGACGCAAGAACTTATTATACGGGGAATTTAGAAATTTATTGTGGCAAGCAGTCCGAAGGCCCTTACAAATTGAGCAATACTGCTAAAGATGTTACTCTGCGCATAGTTGATCAAGTTCAATAATGTTACACAATTTTATTTTATATTAGTATTTACAATGTGTTTTATGTACTCTCATATTTGTTTTTGTTTATAAATAATGGTACTATGAAACTAAGCTTTTATGAATATTCATTTTTTTAATGCCTAATAAAACAATATTTTGTAAATAGAATATCATTTAGGCATACGGTACTACTATTTCTTAGATAAGCTTAAATTAATTTTATAGTTTTTTATACTTTTTTACATACATTTGGTAAATAAATATAGAATCATATACTATTATCTATTGCATATGCTTACGTTTTGCTAATAAGTTGTATTGTTGCATTTATGCAAAATAAAACATATGTTCTTTTTCTTTTCATGGATAAATGTAAAAACTGTTTTGTAACAACTTACGAAGTTAATTTCCAAAGTTCAATAAAAAAATGAAAATGAAATTAAACTTATTCGTTTTAAATTTAATCCTGCAGTATTATTTTCCACCGTAAGAGTAGATACGTTAAAAATACTATACAAAATAAATATACAGGGATATTATTCGTGGAAAGACTAAAAGAACGATTTGCGGTCTTTTGTACACCACGCGACCTACTGTGTCACAACTAAAGACGCGACCTATGAAGGGTTAAAGCAATAAATATGTTTAAAATAATTTAAAGTTGTAAATGTGTTAAAAATTGATATAGTAATCAAATGTGAGATCTTCCACTCCTAGAGGGGACAAATGAAATCATATCATATTACGTGATTACTCCTCAAAAGGTTAAAACTGAATGCTTTCAGACAGTATGGAACTCTTGGCGCGTAAGTCAAGGTCTTACTTCTCTGGTTCATTAATAAAGTAAATCTTTATTTTTGTTTACTGTTAAAAAAGTGATTTGAAAAGGTTTATATTTCGTTGTAGGTTCAATCATGGAAATTACTCCGGGAAGCTGGGTGATCAAACAAGAAATAAAAGAAGAAGATGAAGTGAGTTTTGAACAAATCAATGTCCAAAGTTATTCATTTGTTAGCGTGAAAGAAGAAAGCTTGTTTAATGAATTTGAACAAGAAGAAACTTGTCCTGGAACTATTGATAGTCAAAGGTGTTTTGTAATAGATGGGATAATAAAGGAAGAAAATGAAATGAAACAAAAAGATTTAGATGATACAGAGTTAAATGAGAACATGGCATTTAAAGAAGAAGAAGAAATAAATTGTGATTGGTAAGTTTTATAGATGACTTTAAGTTATGTGAGGTAGCTAAGTTAATACACAGGCATTTCTATAGTATTTTTCTAATATTTCTCATGAAATGCAGGAATCTTCAATTAAAAAAACTCATGTGTACTAATTTATTTGGGTTTATTAAAGGGGTAGATAATTAGTAACGTTTAAGCAAAAGATGTTTAGGCTACTAATAAATACATCAGTCAGCTGATTAAACAACACTAATGTTGTAAGTCCAATTACGTTATATGGCTTCTGTTCCATAAAATAGAATGTACCGGTATATATATAATTTTTTTACTCACTTTATTTTGAGATTTTAAGCAATATATTATGTAAATACAGTAGAGTCCTGATATTTCGAGTTGAATGGGACCGAGAGTACCTCGGATTGTGAAAAACTCGAAATACATGGAATATGTAGAGGTAAGATAAAACTACTATTTATAAATAAATAAATTACCTTTTTTTTGGTACGTCAACTAATCCTTTCGTTGATTTACAGATTACTGCAGTTTCGGGCTTCGTGAGTCCATCTTCAGATCATATAAAGAATTTTAGTTTTTATTTAAAATCGTTCTATATGGAGCTTGTCAATAAAACATACACAGTACATACGTAACAACACATAACACTTTTACATAAATTTACCTTCACACGATCACAAAATTAAAATATTTTTTACTTCGGTCAGAACTTACTCCCCAACGAACCAATCGCGACTGGCTATTTATTCTTATCTCGTTATCTAACTTTGACTAAACGGTTCCTATTGTTGCATTTTGATGATGCTTCAAATAGAGTATTGGCCGAATAGAGATGTATTTACATCGGCCAAACGGGGCGCCCTTTCAAAAAACGTTTCAAGGAACATCATCAACAAAGGGAAAACCCAAGAAATCGAAATATGCTGAACACCTCATCGATAGTTGCCACAGTTACTCAAATATCGACAGTAACAAAGCGTTCAAACAACAACCTAATAATATATTAAATGAACAACTCTCGTTCTCCTCCAATACTCTATTCGACAGTGTCATCAAAATGCAACAATAGGAACCGTTTAGTCAAAGTTAGATACCGAGATAAGAATAAATAGCCAGTCGCGATTGGTTCGTTGGGGAGTAAGTACTGACCGATGTAAAAAATATTTTAATTTTGTGATCGTGTGAAGGTAAATTTATGTAAAAGTGTTATGTGTTGTTACGTATGTACTGTGTATGTTTTATTGACAAGCTCCATATAGAACGATTTTAAATAAAAACTAAAATTCTTTATATAATCTGAAGATGGACTCACGAAGCCCGAAACTGCAGTAATCTGTAAATCAACGAAAGGATTAGTTGACGTACCGAAAAAAGGTAATTTATTTATTTATAAATTTACTAATCCGTTGGCTACAATGTTAAATTTGATACTATTTATAGTCCTCGTATCTCCGAAAAAATTGAAGTTTTATTAAATATACACTATTTTTTATTGAAAACAGAGGTAAGAAAAGTAATTTTATACACAGTAAAAAATAGAAACTTACTTATTACAGAAATCATAAATAATTTTTTGTTTAACTATACTGCAACATATTTACGAGCTGCGATGTCATGCCAGGGGGATACAGCAGTGCCGGGATAAGTTTGTTTCAATTTTATTTTTGTATATACAGTAGAATGTGGATAATTCGAACGACTTTAATTCGAAATTACCTTTAATTCGAAGTTTTGGTTCGGTCCCTTGAACTTTATCGAAGTCAACTTCTTTAATTCGAAGTTTTTTTTCAACACTAAAAATAAATCTTGTGCTGTGAAAGGGATTGCTGGATAAATAGGTCACTGTCTGGTAAAAAGGGGGCAGGACTTACGTGTTTGTACACGTATTGTAATTCTAGACGCGGTACCGGTTTCCGAGAATTTTGCCTTCTGAGAATTCTTTATAGGTACCGATACTGTAGTTTGTCATTGATGCTCTGCCCAATCTCTGTCTGTTGTTAATTCTCGACAAAACCTTTTGTAAACAGAACAGAACAATCATATTGTTTATTGACACTTGTATTGCGCATAACTCTATCCTACTTATAGGAACAACGTTACGGTTATTTTTTTCTCCCCCGAACATGACTTTAGTGTACAGCCAATGGATCAGGGCATTATAAAAAATGTTAAGCATTTATACCAGCGACTTACTGTACAAACCCTCTTGACAGATTCATTGGAAAACAACAATTTAAAGATCGGTATCCTACAAGCAGCAAGAATGTGTCACAATGCATGGTCACATTCAATGCTATTTGTGGCTCGAATTACACGGAACCTCGGATTATCGGGACTCTGCTGTATATTTAATTTAAAAAGTAAAAAAAAATTATTTTTCAATCTAATCTCACTGTTTATGACAGAGGCCATTAATTTGTTCAAGTAAATATGTCATGTGTAAAATAGACATCAATATATTCTTACACATATGTTACATGACAATTTAGAAAAACAAAGACAAAAAAAACATTAAAAAAATCTTAAGTAAAAAAAAGCTAATAATATACCAGTAGAATTTAAAAAAAATATAGATAATAATATTATAAACAAAAATTCTCTACAAAACTGTAGTAGTAAACTACCAAATAAATATCCACCCCTTGTGAATTTAAAAAAATAAATATTGGATAAAGGTAAAACAATAAAAAGCAATTACTGTATTTTTTTATACAGACATTATACAAAATTTAAAAAAGCGAATGAACTAATAATATTACAATGGAATGCACAATCCATTATACCTAAACTCTTAGAGTTAGATAACATTTTAAACAAAAATTAATTTTATAAGAAACCTGGATATCAAGAAACATTACAATAAATAAATCATTTACAAAATATCCAGACAGGACAGGGAGGGTGGTTATGGAGGTGTTGTCTTTTTGATCCGTAGTTCCATCTTATGGCTTGATAAATATAACTCCTTTTTATCAAATAGAAGCAATAAGTTTAAATAACTGTTTAACCTGTTGAGGAATACGGACGTCATATGACCTTTGCAGTAAGCATGTGACATAAGTTGCTTTGACCATAAAACACAACCCAAGGAGCAAGAAATTTTTTTACAAATTTTACTTATAAGTTTATTATGTCATAAGATAAATTTTAAAAGTAAATATAACATGTTTTTTTTTTAAGTATGATACTTATTTAAACAAGGACATGTATGCACAATACTATTTCACATTTAGAACACTTATATGGTGTGTCTTTCCTTTTAGACTCTCCCCGAGTAACATTTTCTTTGCAGCTTCCTCTTGTCTGACTCATAAGTGGGGCGAGGCATTATAAAATGGCATCCGGACAGCCGCAATGAGTTGAACTGCGCTTACTGGGCATGATAAAACAGAACCGTTACTGTTTTGAATATCATCGTCATTTTTTATTTCATTTCTAATGTCTTTAATACGGATTAAATATTCTTGGTCAATATCCATTATTTTTTGTTTTTGTTTGTTTTTGGGATAGAGGAGTGATAAGCCTCCTCACCACTGCGACCCATATAAATCTATTGTGGTATACTTCCCCTTCTAGTGATCATCCCAGATCCCTTTCAGGTCTCTTACGAAACCAATAAGGGTCCCGGGATCAACACCACGGACCTCTTCCGGGCTAACAAAAGCATTTCCAAGAGCCGTAAATCTTCTCCGTGCGAGAGCCTCGCATTCGCACAGCAGGTGTTGAGCCGATTCATTTCCGAGGGAGCAGAATCGACAAGAGTCTTCCGAGACCAGCCCCATTTTTTTGAGGTGGTATTTGGCCGGGCAATGACCAGTGAGAATTCTCACAATCCGTCTAAGGTTGTTGCTACCCAATAATAAAAGCTTCTGTGCTTTTGACTTAGAGAGACAGATAAACATTTTTGCCTGCCTAAGCCCAGGAGCATTGTTCCAATGTGTGGACCAAGTCTTCTCCGTCCAGACTTCAACAACATTTCTCAGATGGCTTTTAGGCCTCCCACAGAAAGGTTATGGACCAATGAAGGGCTTTTTAGCTCCTATTCTAGCAAGTCTATCTGCTGCCTCATTGCCCTTAATACCTACATGGCCAGGCACCCATTTAAGAGTAACTTCATTGAGTCTAGCCATGTCATTCACTGCTTTAAAACAGTCCCAAACTAGCCTTAATTCAAAGGCGAATGATTCAAGTGCCTTTAAGGCTGCTTGGCTATCAGATAGGATGTCAATCCTAGCTCCCTTAATCCCTCTTTTTAGGATTTCACGGGCGCAGAGATTAATCGCAACAACCTCCGCTTGAAAGATTGATGGTAAGGCTCCCATAGCCCTAGATAAACTGCACCTAGGACCATAGACTCCTGCACCAACTCTGCTGGCCATTTTGGAGCCAACCGTATACCATTCTTGTATGTGTCCATGTCCAGCACTACCTACCTCCTGGAAACCATCTATCTTCACTCTGAAGGAGTGGTCGAAATTAAGTGTCCTTCTCATCACATCAGACACCAGAAGGTCCACCTTGAGCCCATGAAGCTCTTGCAATATGGTCAGGTGACCTACCAGATCTCCTGGTTTATAGTTACGGGTCCCCATCATCGCCAGGGCAGATCGCAACGCAACCCCCTGCACATAAATGTGCAGAGGAGGCAGATCGAGAAGTACCTCCATAGCTGATGTGGAACAAGAGCCCATGGCTCCACAAATCCCTAGGCACGCTAGCCTTTGTAGTTTTTGCAGACTGTTTTTGGCACCAGTCTGTTTGACCTTCTGCCACCATACCAAGGCCGCATATGTGATAATTGGCCTAATAATGGCAGTGTATGACCATGCAGCCATTTTGGGGGTAACGCCCCATGTTTTACCATAGAGCTGATTACTAGCCCAAATAGCCCAGGTAGCTTTTTTTAGAACTGCTTCCAACTGAGCATTCCAGAGAAGCCCTCGATCTAGAATTAATCCAAGATACTTAGCCTCCTCCGAAAGCTCCAGTCCGACCCCATTGATAGAGTGGAGTTCTATCATCAGTTTCTTTCTTCTGGTGAAGGGGACAAGTACGGTTTTGGCCGGGTTGATACTTAGGCCCTGCCCCTGACACCAGTTCCAGACCAAATCCAGAGCCTTTTGCATGAGCTCTGATATAGTATCGTCATGTTTACCACGGATTACTATCACAAGATCCTCAGCATAGCCTATAGCCTCAAAGCCCTTGACAGCCAATTTGACCAACAGTTCATCAACTACTAAAGACCACAAGAGAGGAGAAATAACACCTCCCTGCGGACAGCCTCTAACGGACCGTGTTACTAAAGAGTCATCTTCATTTTCTACAAAGATTCTTCTTTGAGCAAGCATGGAGCAGATCCAGTTAGCTGCTCTGGGTTCCACCCCTTTAGAGATGGCAGCCCTTTTAATGGACGAGAATGAGGTATTGTCAAATGCCCCTGCAATGTCCATAAATGCACATAGGGCAACTTCCCCACACCTAAGGGCATGTTCAACCTTACCCACAAGCTCATGAAGTGCAGTAATGGTTGATTTACCAACTTGGTATGCATGTTAGCTGCTATGCAGTGGTTTAACACTCAAGTGAGTACTCCTAATGTGCTGATCCAGCACCTTCTCAAACGTTTTTAGGAGAAACGAAGATAGGGTAATTGGTCTAAAGGATCTTGGCAAGTCCATAGCCCTTTGGCCACCCTTCGGGATGAAGACTACTTCCACATCCCTCCAGGAAACAGGAATATAACCTAACTCAAAGCTAGCCCTGAAAACCTCTACCAGATTTGGCAGGAGTATATCAAGGCCTTGTTGCAAAAAGGCAGGGAAAATACCATCCCTGCCTGGACATTTAAACGGCTTCAACGAGTTGATAGCTCACTTGACCTTATTAGGCGAGAATATTGTTAGAGAGGCAGTGCTGCCTGATCCCCGCCTTAACCACGAGGAGCCAGGATCAATAGGCACTACGGTATAATATGTATCAGCATAACTGCCAGGAAAATGGGTATCTAGGAGAAGTGCCAAGGACCCTTTACGATCCCTGGTGTATTCCCCATTATCCTTCTTTAAAAGGCTCATAGGCCTAGTGTACTCCTGTTTGAGTACCTTTTGCAATCTAGCAGTCACAGGCATATCCGTGACTCTGCCACAGAATTGTTTCCAAGATCTCCTCTTAGATCTTCTTAACTCTTTATTGTAGGAGGAGGTAAGGGCCATTCTATAAGCTCCCCAGTCCTTAGTACGCTTAGCGCGATTAAAGAGGCACGTAGCCTCCTTCCTCAGCTTACTAAGCGCACTATTCCACCATGGCACCTCTCTTTTAGCCTTGGGGAATGACACAGGACAGCTTAATTCAAAAGCTGTCAAAATTGATGATTTAAGTCTATCAGAAGCATAATCAAGACTCGTCGAAGTCAAGATTGGACCAACGTCTTCTTCCAATTCAGCCTTAAGAATCTCTCTATACTCTCCCCAGTTAGTTTTTTGTGGGAGTTTGATCGCTGCCACAGGTTTCTTCTCATAAACAAGGTCAAATCTTATGTGTTTATGATCGGACAACGATGGCTCATTACTAACGTGCCAATTCATAATCTTATTACTAATATGTGTGGTTGACACAGTGAGGTCAATTGCCTCCTGTCTGTTCCCACTCATATAGGTAAACTCATTACCAACATTATTAATAGCTAGGTTACAGCTAAATAAATAAGCAAGCAGTTCCTCACCTCTTTTATCCGTTCTCTTGCTTGCCCATACATGGTGATGGCTATTGGCATCACAGGCAACTATTAGCTGAAGTCGCCTCTCTTTACAATATTCCACCAGCCTTCTGACTTCAGGGGGAGGAATGACATCAGTACCACCTGGGAAATAGGCTGAGGCCACAATAGCCTCATAACTACCCCCAGGAATCGGTACTTCTACCAGCACTGCTGTGAGATCCCTAGAAACAAAATCAGAAATTGGGATAGCATTGACATTTTTACAAACAAGAATGCAAGCTCTAGGTCTACCATGATCATTATCATAAATCAACTTACCATTAGGAGTTGAGAGTCCCCTAATAAGGCCTCCACTATACCATGGCTCCTGGATAAGAGCCATGTCTAAGGATTCACAGACAAATCTCCTGCCCAGCACAGCAGATGAGGCCTTGGCATGCTGGAGATTTATCTGCAACATCCTCAGGTTGTGGGTCATTGCTGATCCCTCCTCCCATCAGACCCTGAGATCTTTGGGAGCTGGCTTTCCGACAAAGCCTTTCTGCCAGATCCTCTACCTCTCTCTGGACGACGTCCTCTCCTATTATAGCTCCCCCTGCCTCCCCGCGCAGCACGACCACGCTGAGAAACAGAGGGGCCCTCAGGATGGGACTTCCTAAAAATATCAGGCCAAGTTATTCCCGGTACCCGTTCCACCCCCCCCCAGAGCATCACCCTCTCGAGACCCAGATGGCCTCGAGGAGGTGGAGGGCCCAATAAGCCCAGGCTCCAGGTTAGATGGACCAGGCCCCGGGGACACAGGAGCCACTTTTGCACAAGCCTCAGACGATCCAGGGGGCACAGTAGCCCCTTTACATCCGAGACACTAGCTTCCTGGACCCCCATGTCTTGCTTCTTGAGCCTAATTGGGATGCTTCCAAATTTGAAGCTGAGGCGAAAACTAAGTGATTTAATTTTTTTCGCCGACATATGGTCTATGCTGAGGGTTAGTTAGTAGTAGGCCCTTTAACAGCCTTCCTGACCACCCTCCAGCTGTCTACGTTAAGGCCATCATTTTGAGCCTGAACAAAGCCCAGAATCCTCTCATTGGAGTCTTCTGGGCAATGTGGGAAGTATGCCACAGGAATCTGGGCTTTAGGGATATTCTTCTCCCCAACAATCCGCAGATTGGCTCAGACCCAGGGTTTAAAAGTGTCCCCTAGGGACATAACCCAGTTTGCAGTTCCTTCATTGGAACAGCTAAGGATGCAATAGCCAGCCTTAGCTACAAAACCATTGAATTTGGGGGTGATGGCAGATTTACCCATCCTCAGGACCAACTCCAGAATCCCCCCCTGCATGGAACACATTTGCTCCCCGGTCAGGAGAGACCCCGGAAAGTCCAAGGGAAGGATACCCACACGAACACCAGAGATGGCTTGACTATAGCCCATGGGTCTCGGAGCATTACACTCCTGAGCAAGGGTGCTTTCCCCTTCTTTCATCTTTTTGTGGGATTGATTGGGTGTTGTAGAACCATCCGACCGCTCCCTCTTCCTATCCAGGAGTATGCCACTGGCCTCTTCAGCACCATAGCCCTCCTGGCGGAGTTTACGAAGGCGCTTTTTATCAGTGCCACAAAGCTTTACAGGTCCTTTATGGCCCTGTGGGTTGTTTGTCTGCAACGGACTGGGGACTTCACCACTCCCACTACTGCCCTCCACATCCGATACACCGCAAATACCAAAAGGTAGTCCCCATGTGCTGAGTCACTTGTCTCAGTCACCATTGGGGTAGAAATCAGAGGCACATTAGCCTCCGATGCAACTTGAGTTGCGGTGGAACCAGGAAGTTTCTTGTCGACGGCCGCCAGCACATTGAGACCTATTTCCTTGTTTTCATTCATTTCTTTTCATAAAATATGCCACACCCGTGGCCTGGGTAAAAGTAAGAGAAGTGTGTGTAAGAATGTATATCCCGCTGCAATGATCCATGCCGCAGACCCAGACCCCAAAGCAACCCAATTCCCACCCCCGCTACCAACACCGTGGCCTCGGAAGAGCCCCTATAGTTTACGTACATGGTCCTTACCCAGGCACCACCTGGCAATGCACGCAAACCAAGATTTTCACCAGATGATAAGGCAGCCAACAACAGCTGGTGAGACAAGTCGGGCCTCTGTACTATGTGGCAGCCTGGTTTGCTACCCCGGTTTTATCAACTGTATCTTCGAGGAGGACAAGAGATGAGGCGGGCCACCCGGAGCCAGGAGCCCCGGCATGGATCATCGGAGCAGGCGTTGAGTAATGAAGTATGTTCTCCATCCAAGGAGTGGGTAAGTGTATGAGGTGGTAGTGTGCTCGGGATGCAAAGTACGTGGGGGGCGCAACCCTCCAACGACTACACCTACAGTCGCCCATGCCGTACTAAACAAACTGAGTTTTAAGAACTCAGCCCCCAGCTCAAATCTGCTCATCGGCACTCAGCTCTGCATGCCACCACACATCGCCAAGATACTGACCTAATAGCGGCACCACTCGTAGGTTAAGAGCTGAAGTTGGAGTGAGAGAGGCTAAGAGAACCTAAAAGGTTCTTATATTATGTAGGTGAGGCCATTACGCTTCATCACTCCCAAAGTGCCGCCAATATATATCAATTATTTATAATGTAAAAGTTAAAATTCCACATAAATAATCACGAGAAATAAAATGATGAACAAAGCAACACGTACAAATGAACAAGAAGCTAAAGAAACTGTATTAGAAGCACACACTATATTCTACAAGTAGAGAAATCACAATGAGATCGATTGAAGGGTGGAATCACTATACGCATTATCATGGCAAGGTGACAGTACTGAAGCACAAACATGTTGTAGTTTGTATTATTGTCGAAGATGTCATCAATTGTCTGATTTAGTTTGTTCATGTGAATAGTAGAAGACTTCATATGACGACTGTACTCATTAGGGAACAATGACATCAGTACTACTTTGGGACTTGTGCGTAGCCAAGCTGTACGTTTCTTCAACAGGTTAATAATTATAATAAATCAAAGGAGGAAAATTGGAAACCCACTTTTCTTCTAAAGATTATGTTACAACAACCTAAAATTGTTATGATTAAATCAAAAAATTTCCTGAATTACACATTTCTTTATTCTGAGGCTTCAATGCATGTTGGTCATCTAAAGTAGTACTTATTTTTTTTTGTGTGTACTTATTTAAAACAATCCTAACATTTTATAAATTACTAGCTGGACCGACCCGGCTTTGCACGGATAGACAAATCAACCTGATACTAATAATTAGTTTTGTAGGCCTAACCTAAAATTATATTCAGTTTTTGATCCAAATCAGTTGTTGATCAAAATCAGCTGTTTTAAGCTTTTCATACGAACAGCTGTTTTTTGTGCCCCTGATAAAATCAAAAGAAATCTATCTTCTTCTTCCTTAAGATTGACCTTCCATAAGATTAACATTGAAACTTTGAGAGCCACTGGGGCTTAGCCCTAATGTCCTAGGACTTCGGTAAATGGCCTAAAACCTTCCCAGGGTTAACCTGTGTTACTATGCAAAATTTCAAAGCAATCGGATGGACGGTTTGGTAACGCATAAAGGACAAACAGACGGACATACATTGAATTTTATATATATAGATGATAAATGAATAAAGACAAGTTACATTTAGCAGCCCATAATTTTTATTTCTATTTTCTGAACAACTAATCTTTCCTGACGGAAAATCTGTGTTGTCCTGCTGCTGGCGTGTCCTAATTCATCACACGAGTGTTGCAACGGTTACACTGTTAATTACTGTTAAAACAAAGTACTGTCATTTTCTGAATAGTTAACTGTTACTATTACCATAGATCTTGAATAATAAATAGATCTTGCATCCATACGGGGGCTGTGTGCCGGAAAAAAGGTTGTCGCAAAAATAGTACGTGATCGCGCCGCGAGGTAGCGCTAGGGAAAAAGCATTGGTAGCATTGGTGTTTTAAACAGCTTCCTTCGTTTCCCCAATAGATAGCGCCAAAAAAGTCGAATTTCCAGTGGAACAAAATATTGCATTGGATCGGAGTTCTATTAGGTTATCCAAATACAATGCTATTACAAAATAATATATGTACATTAGTGATTATTCTTATAAACATATTAAATTATACATGATTGTTTGCCTCCTGAACTGTAATTAGTAATAAACTAG
>JAGFPH010000641.1:437131-448371 GCA_018207615.1 Philaenus spumarius
TAAAACGACTTTTGGCCAAAATCACGCGACAATCGACGGAGCGAATCGAGCAAAACGAAGACGCGTACCATTTTGAAAATTTGGAATTAGATACTTCTAATATAGTTGTACAATATGTAGGAATTTGAAAAAATTGGAGTTATGTGCAATTAGTACAAGTACATTCACGCATGTCAAACTAATCCATAATAAAACGACTTTTAGCCAAAATCTCGCGACACTCGACGGAGCGAATCGAGCAAAACGAAGACGCGTACCATTTTGAAAATTTGGAATTAGATACTTCTAATATAGTTGTACAATATGTAGGAGTTTGAAAAAATTTGAGTTACGTGCAATTAGTACAAGTACATTTACGCATGTCGAACTAATCCATAATAAAACGACTTTATAAAATGAAATACCCTACACGCAATTGAACTTAAGTTTCAATATAAACACATTTTAACCCTTGTGAATACGTTATTAAAACAGTCTTATGCTCCAATAAAGCCCGGGCTTCCAGATACAATAGCCAGTCCTAATAAAGTTTATTTATATTGTTGAAATATAAAATGAAATATCCTACACGCAATTGAACTTAAGTTTCAATATAAACACATTTTAACCCTTGTGAATACGTTATTAAAACAGTCGTATGCGAGTGTAGGAGTTTTGCCTACGGGTATCAGGTAGAAAGGGTCCCCATCCGCGAATTCCTCAAACTGCGGAGTTTTGCCTACGGTTGGGGGTGGGCGCGAGTGGGGGAGGGGGGGGAGAGAGAGAGATTCCTGTAGAGAAGAGAGACAAAGAGACTCTTCTAGCGATTATAAAAGAAAGAATTCTGTCAGGTACAAAAATTATCACTTTACAGGTACCGTATTATCACTTTATATAATTAGAATAAAAAAAAAAACTAGAGGACTTACCTAAACTGTTTAGTGACAGTATTTTGCCGATAACAGTATGATTACAATATTTGTATAATTATAATATTTCGTCGTATTATAATTACGAGAAAGGTGGATGCTCTTTAATAATCACTACAAGAAACGGTGTCTCTCTCCCTCCCTCACACTCTCTTTCTCCCGCCCCCCACCGTAGGCAAATCTCCGCACCAAGAGGTTGCCGACGGCATCCCCCCCATCTACCTGACACCCGTAGGCAAAACTCCGGTTCCCGTCTTATGCTCCAATACAGCCCGGGCATCCAGATACAATAGCCAGTCCTAATAAAGTTTATTTATATTGCTGAAATATAAAATGAAATACCCTACACGCAATTGAACTTAAGTTTGAATAACAACACAGTTGAAGATGTTACGAATACTGCCCAATTCTCCAATACAGCCCGGGCATACAGTTACATCAGGCAGAATTAACATCGTATTTTTCAAAAAGACAAAGACTTTTCACACAATAAACAGATAAATATTGTAGAAGGCAATCGCAATTCTTCGTAAGTCATCGTAGTGTCAATGCACGGATAATCGGATTCTATGTTTCTGATGTTGCCAAGCGTTTGACAAAACAGACAAGAAATACAGAACAAAAACACCACAACACTATTAGTGTCGTCCTGGCAAGGATATTCTACTGAAACAATCTGGAATTTATCAATGTCTATAAAATCTTTGTTAGAAAGCTTATTTCTTTTTTTCAAAAACTCAACAATTTCATTACATTTATCTTTATTTAAAGTGCGATTTTTGGTCAACGGGTCTAGATGGCAAATCTGTTGATTCTTTATGTCAATTACAAACAGACAGAAGTGATGAAATTTATTGTAAGGAACAAAAATAAGTGTTACGTTTGTGAATGATGTTACAACAGGCCCAAAAGTAACTGTAAATTTTAAATTTAAAGCAGCCGTGCTTTCGCCCATTGAAAAACAATATTGATTACACCTCACAATGAACGAATTGCAGTAATCCAAAACAGCAACCGAAAGATCCCTCTGTCCAAAAAGTGTTATGTATAAGTTATGAAATAGACGAGTTTGATATCTTCCCATTTGTTTAATTTGTTTCCTAATAGCAACAAAAAAGTCTGTCCCAATGTCAGTACTATAGTAATCTGGATTTATTTGTAGACCGTTTTCTAAAGTTGGTAAAAATGTGTTGCCTGTGTCAGTCAAAGCTAGTTGACACTTTCTGCAGAATTCTTTTATATCTACGTCGCCTAATTCGCTTCCTAAATCTAGTCCATGTGAAACAACTGATGTCATATAATATATTACAAAAACGCCGCAATTATACCCATCCTTTTGTTTGGGATATTTAACACTATCTGAACAATCTTCCCACCCTTCTACATCGATACTTTAATTATTTACTTTGTTGATGCCCTTAAAGAATTTAATAATAAGATCTTAAGCATTGCTAGATTGATAAGTACAGTAGTTATACTGAGGGAATCAAAGTGAAACAACCGTTTATATTGCATGTCTGCGACGACCAATTCGAAGTACCAGAACTGCCGACATTGTAAGGGAAAAGAATAAACTTGTTGTCCGAAATCATACTAGCAGTTATCTCACATCCGTCGTGTACTTCCTGCCCCCTCATTACTAGTGTTCCTACTGAAGTGCTTATATAACGGAATGGATAACCACAATCAATTAAAATCCTACTCGCTATTGCATTTAGCATAATCCCTGTTACAAAACCTTTGCCTCTAATAGACTGATAATCTTCGTCAACTAACTCGCAATTATCCAACTCAGAAAAACCTACATACGAGTTATTAAAAAAGCTTCCGTTCATATCTACTTCGGAGACTGGGATAGGCCTATTCTCTTTATTTTCGTCCGTTTCCATTGGTACCAGGTCTGAAGTTGTGTCATTTGATGTGTCTTTTTTAAAATAATGAGGAATTGGTTTTGTAAAATATCCCTTAGATTTACTACTTTTTTTAACCCAACGTTCAACAATATTGGGGTTGTCAAAATCTCCAAGTTCCTTACGTAAATCTGCAAATTGTTGCCTTCCTTTAAGTTTTTTTCTTTTATTACTTTTGAAACTAATTTTTTATCGGGGTTGGAGTTTCTGAAAGATGTGTGACCTTTTAGTGTCCTGCGCTTATTGATCCTCAACGATTTAGGGATTTGGAAAATAATAGTTTTACAAATATTTTTAATCCTGGCAGAAAGTTTTTCCACGAACCGACCTACTTTGTTGTGGTAATGCCTATCTATTACGCTCAATTTAACGTCTTTAAACCAATTTTCAAAGAATGCGACTCCCGAATATTATTAGCGCTTATTTTATAAAACGCAATGTAATATAGGGTACAACAGCGTATGTCCGCGAAAAAAAACGATGCCCGAATACAGTTTATGAAAATTGTATGAACTACTATCGTTGAAATATTATTTAAAATATAATGACGAATGTCCGCAAAGAATACGACGTCTGAATATTATTAGCGCTAATTTTATAAAACACAATGTAATATAGGGTACAACAGCGTATGTCCGCGAAAAAAACGATGCCCGAATACAATTTATGAAAATTTTATGAACTACTATTGTTGAAATATTATTTAAAATACAATGATGAATTCCGCAAAGAATGCGACTCCCGAATATTATTAGCGCTAATTTTATAAAACGACGTCATTAAAACTCAATTTAATATAAAACAGCGTGTCAGCGAAAAAACCTATAGTACTCATAAGAACAATAATTTTTTCTTGTTTCTATAAAATACTAGAGTTAAAACTTAATTTGAAATACAACCGCTAAGGTCCGCCGAGAAGGTTATATAGATAACACTTGTAAAAGCAGAAATTAAATGTAGTTATTGGCAGGAACGAGTAACAAGTAAAACAAAGGCAATTGTCGGGACTCCCACGGAAAACATAAATCACGGGTAACGTAAATCCCGAAAATGCCCATATGTTTTACCCGAACTAAAACAAATATAATTACGGTATTATACTTTAGTTACCGATCTATACAACTTGTAACTTTTCGTCACAGTAGGCACCCTAATTCTATAAATAGACACGTAAGAAACGAATCCATAAGTGGTTAACCTTGAGCCTACTTTACCTTTATCTGTACAAATAACTAAACTTAAGCATAAATAGTTGAATTCAAATAAAACAAGAGGTGTTTACTTAATTAACAATGATATAAACTAAACTGAACATCTCTCGATATCGAGTTTCGCCTATTGACTCTCGAAATCTCGATATCTATGGATAAAGAAAGAAAAAAAGTATGGGTGGTATCGTAAATCAACCCATCACTGCAATGGGATGGGAGTTATAGATGGATTTAAAGACGGCGACCTATTTTGAGGACTTGTGCGAGAGAGAAGGAGATAGTAGCGAGAGAGGGCACACTACTACTTCTCCTTCCCCCTCGCACTACCACTTTGTCACTTTCCCGTAATGTGGCAAACCTTACTGCATAGTTTTGTTTTTTCTCACCGGCTGGCATTTTTTTCTTGACTAATATTTTTTGCTTATTACCAGCCATGTTCCTTACAATGTCCACTCGCGTTATTATTATTGAACGATAATTCAATGATTAAATTAATTTCAAACAATTACAATAAAACAATGTTAACGGGAACATTAAAAGAATATTGTAACTATAGGCATATAAATCATATTTTATTATAGAAATTAATGTTAATAAAATGTTGACCCATTGTTACTTTGTGTAATTAGAAAACAACTCTTTACACAAAGCCGAGTACTAGAACTGTAGTCTGTTAGAAGATAATCTCAAATTCACTCGGCCCCACCCCTTCTCTCTTTCCTCCACTGGCGGATCCAGGGGGGGGGGGGGCTGTGGGGGCTGCAGCCCCCCCTTTGGGTTATTATATTTTTGTTAAACCGTCTAAGTGGCAGACTGCTCAAGTGAGTAGTGTCAGACAACACAACTTGTATCGAATATTTCACCCACTAAATATTATCAAATCTCAATAAAACAAAAACCATTGGAAAGAAAATGGTTTAAACTTCAATTATTGTATTTACAAATTTCTTCTAAAAAGTATATTTACATATGTAATCATCGTTGTAAAATTGTGTTGCCTAAATCAATATTGATGCCGTGCTAGAAAGCGTAAGGAAATGACTCAAACTTGTCACTTTTTAAAGGCACATAATCGTTAGACAGACTTGTTTTGATAAGAAGATAAGGACACCACAGGATTTGTCAAGATTTTAACTTTCTACCACGATCTTCTAATCATCCCGTCACTCTTATAGTTTCTTAGATATCAATTTGTCTGTAAACCCTTGCAATTGGACAGTTTAAAAAAAATGAGAAAGCACATTTTGCAATTGATGTATCTATTACAAAACTATACGCAGTATTCGTATAATAATTTTTATATCGATTTGAAGTGCTATATTTCGTTTAATTGACCGAGCGAAGCGAGGTCTCCGTTTTAACTCGACCGTTCGGCATTTCGTCTGTATGTCTGTTTGTTTGTCTCACCATTACGGCCAAACGCCTTGACCAATTTTGATGATTTTTTGCATGAATGTTCTTTATTCCTAGGCCAAGCCATGTATATATACGGTTTTTTCCATTTTTCATTTTAAACCAATTAAATAAAATAAAAATGGCGGCCGGGCCGTTTCTCTCAGTGTAAGCTTTTTTCCAAAGCCAGTTTGTGGCTTAACCGTAAGTCGAATTTAAAAACTAATAGCATTTTGCGAGTAGCAAATATGATTTTCATCAAAATTGTATTCTTGATGTTTTCCCGTGTCTCTAACGGTAAGCTCACAAAATGGCCGTAAACTTCAAATTTGTTAAAAATCTTCCAAGTTTTTGTATTTCAACCATGTTTTTATACGTTTATTCTAAACCAATTCAAAAGTGTTCCTTAGCTTTTTTGTAGGTAAAGGTTCAAAGAATTCATATATGCCTGTAAAAAAATGATTGAAGTAAAATTAACAAAGTTATTAGCTCAAGAAACAAGCATGTTCAGTAACGAAAGGAAAAAGTTCAAATTTAGGCCTACATAAAAAGTTATAAAAATTATTGTAATTTTTTTCATAAATGTAAAAACGTTTCGTAATTTAGTTATAAATAGAATTGTATTAAAAAAATTATCAATTTCAGATTTCTTATTTTGAAAACACTAGTTTTTATGTTCTTACTTCAAGACAGCTAACAAAACTGATCCTGTTTTGAATAGTAATTTAGGAATATATATTTTGCCCAAAAATTACATAATATTATAATAAGAAGAAAGTGTAGAGAATAAATCAAAGAATTAAACTGTATACTTGTAAATTATCATCGTAAATTTAATAAAAGTAGGGGCCTATATGTCTTAGATTGACTTGAATTACAAAGTGAGATGAAACAAATGAAACCACTCGGCGATAAAGGACATACAAAAAATGACCGTTGGACACAGTGGGAAGTGTTCGTACATAGGTTGAGATCACTATTACGACGTTTTAACATAGTTTGTTTTCATTATTTCTAATATTGGAATATGATATGGAAGTTATGGAACTGTAAATACATTGTTAAGTTTTAGTTATTTAAGTATGTAAATATTTAATTCTATGTTGTCCTTCTATAACGCGATATTTTTAGCTATCTTACGCATTATTAACCTATATAAAACACAATGCCTCTAAAAGAAAATCTTTAGCAGTTAAAGCTCAAGAAAAGAAAAAATCGAGAACTAGAAATCCCGGAATCGCGGGAATTGCAAAATAATGTTTCACTGGCTAAACCTTGTACTTACTTCCTTACTGGCACACTATTTTTAACCTGAGCTTAAAACCACATTATTTGTTGTTTCAACGAGCGAGTTCTACTGTTCACAGAACTACTAGTACAATGAAAACCTGGTTTAGTGTTCCGAACTATTCGAGTATTTGGTATTTCTGTGGTATTACATAATATTTATGAAACAATAAAATCTTGTCAGCAGACATTGTGGAATTGAACATTATAAACACTATTAAACGTAGGTGGCATGACATCCGTGAGAAAATACAGAAATTCGGAAGAAAAAACTACTTTTGTCAGTTACCAGGCAAAATACTATATTAATTTAAGGGAATTGCCCTCCTGAACTACATAATTAATTCATAACATCTGGTTGGCTGATAGAAGCGAAACTTTACCCACCATACAAATAAATAAATGAAGTCAATAAAAACCGAATCTGCTGGTGCCGGTTGTTGATGTGAATATAGTGTACAGTTCCTCACACTAGGAAATAGTTGCAGAGACCTTTGGTTATTGTTTTAAGAGAAAACAAATACAGTAATAAAAATGTGTTTGGGTTTTTATTTATGGGCTTAAAAGTGTAAAATCGAACAAAGTTGAAAACGCTTAGGCTAAATTTTGTCAAAAATTATGTTACACATAATGTTAGATTGATAATAATGCTTAGCCTCTAGGACTGTATATTTTAATGATAAATTCTAAAATAATGTTAGGTTTTTGTGAAGATTTTCGCTAAAAAATGTAGCCTCCTCGCTTTTTCCACAAGTTGTAAAATAATCAATCGTAAAATTTTTTAGTTAGATCATTTTTTTACGGATAAATATAAGTAAGTTACTATTACACATTATACATAGTAAGTTACTATTGGTATAAGTTATAGTCTACTATTACAGTAAGGTAAAAATCATGCACCTGAATTATTTGTACCGTAGTTGTTTGGCGATGTATTTTTTGTAAATCGTGAGTTTCTCAAACGGAGTATTTTGGTCTCAAAAAGTTAAACTAACTTATTGTATTTATGTTTTAAACATTTTATAATCAATCTACATTTTAAAGGTCCCTTTGTTGAATTAATTAGCGTTTAAAGTTAGTAAAAAATTTAATTAATGTCATCACAGCAGGCCTACATATTTAGTTTCGTGATTTTGGTATCCAAGTCACTTCATAAAATGAAATAATTACAGGAAATTACTATAGTATTTTACAGGGTTGTTAGTACGTCTTGTGCCTTCTCGAGTTGTAGGCCCCTACTACTTACGTCGCGTTTCGAGACCGTAATCTCATTATCAAGTATATAATTATATTAATCACTATTCAGGTCGTCATATACACACACAAACACATTAATAACACAAAGTCCACAACACATAATTTATAGTGCGACACGGATTGAGCCGGTTGGGTAATAATGTGTTTGTGTTTGTGTTTGCATATGACGACCTGAATAGTGATTAATATATTATATACTTGATAATGAGATTACGGTCTCGAAACGCGTCGTAAGTAGAACAACTGAAGAAGTCACAAGACGGACTAACAACCAGGGAAAATACTATAGTAATTTCCTGCATTTATTTCACTATATATTTAGTTGATTTATTTACGAATCATAAATCCAGCAGTACCGTTAGGATTACCTTAAAACTAACATTTAGGTTTACAATGTCAGCCAGATTTTAAAATAACATTATAAGATTGTACTGATAATTTTCAATATTGATTATTGTGCTTATTTTTTAACGACAGCACGAAGACAGACCGACACAAGAGGAATTTATTAATTTTGATGAAGAATTAAGGTAGATATTGCATTGCCACAAAAATTACCTTAAAGAAATAATATAAAAGGATAGTAGCTAGCAAATAGCCTACGTAACTACAACAAAACACTGCTTAGAGGCATTTCCGGGAGGATATGAGGCCCGGTTTCTCTCTGGCTGTTCCAATGAGCGAAACCACACATTGACATTGCTGTTATTTGTGTAACAAAACAATTAATTTTAAGCTATTTTAGTTTATTTATAATTCAATAGTTAAAACTGCTATATCCCTTAAACGTGATTCAGTCATTGTATATCTTGAATCGTTTTTTAATTTTCTCAGAACTGAGAAGGCTCTTCCGCTAAATAAGTAGAGGAAGGGATTGTCAAAAGCAATTCTATTTTAATGTGATGTCAACGTAAGGATATATGTATTGGAGTTGGTTATCATGCAACACTTTATACAGTTAAGAACTATTGTTTTTGGTCGTTCGTCTTTTTTCAATTCTTTCAAAAATTTAAGAAAATGTATAATTTTATTCATAAATTCTTCCGATTCTGGCAAATCTTTATTATACAAAGTAAACCATTACTTACCGTTTTCTTTAAGTGTGTTCATGTCAAGGTTTTCTTTTTCGCAATTTCAGGAGGCTGTGCACTGATCTAAATAAAAGTTTGTTTTCTTCATTCAAATTTGCCGCCCCCAAAAATTTGTCGCCCTGGGCTGCAGCCACTATAGCCTCCCCATAACTCCGCCACTGCTTGTGGATGTACAAGAAGAAATTACTTGCGACACACCTGATATTGTGACGCGGTGAATGCGTCTCGGGGCTCCTTCGGGGGGAAGGAGGGGACAAACACAGATCGTGAAAATAAACCTCAGACAATTTATGTCAGTAAGTATTGTGTAACAAAATGTTTATCGAAAACACGTAGCATGCGTCTTGGTGTAAAACTTTGACTAATTAATACCTACCGGAAAGAAAGGAAAGACGTCACAGTTCGTTATTACCCGATACTATTAGATATACAGGGTGTTTCGTAACTCTTGTTGTCACGTATTTTCTGGAATTGTTCCTGTGTCCAAAGTAAACACCAAATCACTGTTCACTTGTCTAAAATCATTTCGGTTGTCCTACTGAGATTTAAATGTTTTTTTTATTAAAAAAATGCATTTCTAAAAATTACTTAAAGAAATAATACCATATTTGTATTAATCCTTTGTATTAGAATTACCTATATGATAAAACATTATGTTGACTTGACTTCAATATTTTCAACTTTCAAAAGGAAATAACGAAAAAACTAGTGCTTTCTCAAAAAAAAACTTTTTAGCAAATTTAATTCCCTATCGATTGGGTTTATTGTTTTTGAAATTTGTTAAAAATAAAAGACTCATGTTATTTTTTTCCCAGACAGGGAATTTCCCTCTTGGGGGAGATGGACAAGATCGGACGGCAATGCAACAATGAAACAAAATAAATAATATTTGATTGCCTTAATAAAATGCGTTTCATTAATTTTGACACAGAAAAACTGTTTGTTTACACAAATTTGTATTAAATTTATGCTGTTGGTAACTACTTTTAAGAGTTGTCCTAGTTACTAAACAGTATGTTGCAATATTTTATTTTCAGATTCTATTTGACTTAGGAGGAAAAATGGAGGCAATAATAAGCGTTTGTGTAACTTTTTATAATTAATTAATAAGAGCAATCACAGTTTAAACACGAAAAACTTAATGCTAAAATTCTTCTAAAGACAATATTATGGATACTGTTTTGTTTGTTGCTTTTTTAGAACAATAATAAAGTTAACAAATACAGAATCAGCTGCTGCCGATTGTTACTAAATCATCATAACAATTACCGATCATCACAAACAATAAGACAGGCAACAACTCAAATCAGCTGACGCCTACAAATCAGCTGATTTGATTAATTAGATGGCATTATACATTTTAGTGGTAACTAAAACAACTCTTAAAAGTGAATAATAATAGCATAAATTTAAAACAGGCAAAAAACGCGAGGATCTTCTACGGGTTCCCCTGCACCCAGCTCATCTGCTATTAGTGGGGGCTCTTAGTATGTATACCTCCTAACTAGTCCAAACAATGTTCTAAACTCAAAAAATTGTGTTCCTTCCATTTCCCTCTACAATTTTTCGTTTACTGGACTATAACTTAAAACATTATAAATTACTACATTCTGTTAAAAAAGTTTAAAAAGGCAATAAAGTAATAACTTTAAAATATTATTTGTTTTTATCTATGCAGTTTGGCTACCCTACCTTGTTTTCGTTGTTGGAAGCATTAAAAAAAAAAAAAAAAAAAAAACACTAATCTGTTGAAATTTATTACCTAAATCTCGATAGGTTGAAAAAATGGATTAGTAAAAATCAAAATATTTATCACAAACAAATAAATACATATTTATCATTCAAGTGTTATTTTGTGTTTTATCCAGTGTTTAATTCTTTTATTTTTAACCATTAGCTTCAATAATGTAAATTCTTATTGAATTTACATGTTGAAATTCTTGTAAGAAATTAAACATTCTTTAGGTACTCAATATAGCACGTGCAGTGTTAAAACCCCTACTTAGAGAAGTCCTTAAAAAAAACCAAGGATGAGCCTCCAGAGGCTCGTCTTCGTTGTGCTCGATTCGCTCCGTCGAGTGTCGCGAGATTTTGGCTAAAAGTCGTTTTATTATGGATTAGTTTGACATGCGTGAATGTACTTGTACTAATTGCACATAACTCCAATTTTTTCAAACTCCTACA
>JAGFPH010000642.1:0-14106 GCA_018207615.1 Philaenus spumarius
TTTTTTTAATATTTAAAAGAAGGCTATTTGCCTTAAACCAGCTATTCATTATACTGAAGTCAGTCTCTAAATCTACTTTTAATTGGTTTTATTTGAATTTGTTATTGCCAGACTTGCATCATCAGCAAACAGAGTCAATTTAGATTGCTTAATATTTGGCGTAATATCATTGATGTATATGATAAATAACAAAGGACCCAATATTGAACCCTGTGGAACAACATTTATAATTTTTAAGTATTTATTATTTATGTTATTCTTTCCAACAATTACTCTTTGGAAACGGTTTGAGAGGAATGATGATAACCAATTTAATACTTTACTCTTAATTCCATAATAGGATAATTTCATTAGAAGTATATCATGGTTTACACAATCAAATGCCTTTGACAGATCCATAAATGTACCAACTGGAAAATTTGATTTGTCCATTGCACAGGCTATATGCTCAATAAAACCAAATACAGCCTGTGCAGTGTTTTTATTCTTTCTAAAACCATATTGGTTCGAGCCAAGTATCTCATTTTCCTCAATGTACCCAATCAATCTGTTAAACATAACCTTTCAAAATTTTTTGAAAAAACACTTAAAAGTGAAATAGGTCTGTAATTATTTATTAAATTAGAGTCTCCACTTTTATATACTGGGACCAGATTACTATATTTTAAGTTTGAAGGAAAAATTCCCATTTGTAAAGATATATTAATTAAATACACCAGAGGTTCTGCAATTAACTTTGCACAACGTCTTAATAAAAACTGTGGAAACTCATCCCAGCCACTAGCTCTTGAAGAATTTAAACCATTGATTATTTTACACACCTCACCAATTGATGTTGGTTCCACCATTTCTATACTATCAGTTGGTCTTGGGTGCTTATGAATGAAATTTAATGCTGCTTTGTAATCAGAAGACACACCAAGGCAATCTACCGTATGACAGAAAAATTCATTGAAAATATTTGAAATTTTATTTTGTGATTTATAAATTTTACCTGAGACACTTAGCTCCATACAACTAGTTTCTTTTTCTTTACAATTTCCAGTTTCAATTTTAACCAAATTCCAAGCGGCTTTAGTCTTATTAGAGGCTCTAGATATAATATTTTTATTATACATAATTTTTGCAGCAACAACACATTTTTTAAATATTTTTTTATAACGATTTACATAATCAAGAAATGTTTGGTCTCTTGAGGATCTGGCTTTATTATTAATATTAGCTCTCTTTTTTTAATACTATAGACCATAATACCTGGAGTTACCCAACCATTTAGTTTAAATTTTTTTTTTAATCATTTGTAGGGGCCATAGGCATTCTAGGAAAAGCTACATTCAAGTATCTTATAATAATATTTGAAAAAGTATCATACTTCACATCCATGCAAATATGGTTTCCTTGTATATTATATAGTTCCTTCCAATCTTCCTCTTTTAACATTTCCAAAAACATATCAATAGCCTACTACTATCACTGAAAGATCGCTTAAACAAATTATTTTTAATGACTTTTTTGTATTCTATGGCAGAATTTACTGAAACTATTTGGACAGAATGGTCTGAAAACCCAGATTCAAGCACAGTAACTCTACACTTATTTGAGTTAAAACTAGTTATTATATTGTCTATACATGTTTTTGAGTTTCCATATATTCTAGTAGGCTGTTCAATATGAATATTCAATAGATAAGAATCTACAATACTTTTAAAATCTAGCTGGATTTTACTTGGTGTTAGGAGGTCAATATTAAAATCACCTGCAACAACAACATGTAATTTTGGCTCCTTACACTGTACATGTTTCAAAGGGCATGTAACTTATCTGAAAATGCTTGCATACTAAATTGATCATTTTTAGGGGGTCTATATATAGCAATCACATTAATACAAGCATCTGTAAACAGTTTAATGCCACAACATTCAAAAAGTCCCTCCACAGAATAATCCACAATCTCTGGCCTTAACTTAAATTTTATCTGGTGATGGACTAAAATAGCACATCCTTCTCTGATTCTGCCTGGTCTTACATATGCAGCTGCTAAATTATAATTGTTAACATTATTTAATAAAAATAAATCTTCTTATTTCAGCCAATGTTCAGTAATATACAAAATAGTGGGTGTACAAGTCAATTTCACCAGAAACAAATTTAGTTCGTCAATTTTACTTAATTGTACAAGACCCTGCACATTACAATGCGAAACACTTAGTTCACATTTCGAGTTATCTGGGCTGATGACTACGTTCAAATGTTTACAAGACGAATTTATAAAAAAGGTGTGTTAGAAGTACTAGAAGTCGACAGTACAGGATCCACAGAGCAGATTTTCCCAAACATCAACCATCTTTCAAGAGGTGTTGCCGTCTTCTTGATATGTTGAACTGCAACACTGCCACCTTCTGTGCCCTGTGATTTTGTCACATGTTTCTTGGCTGAGTCCAGCCATTTCTCCAAAGAAGTTTTTGTTTTTGGCAGTACTATTTAATGCTTAATGAGCTCTTCCAATCTTTCACTAATCCTCGACTTTCCACGTTGATTTAAATGCCCACTTCGAGAAAAATGGAATGGTAAGATTCTGTCATTTATGAAGTTGACACTGATATTTTGTACTTTTTTGCTAGCACTTGAGTTTATGTATTTATGTATACACTGGTTTGCCTTGTTAACCAGATATTTTCTTATCATACTGTTTGGAGGGCTTGGGATTGTGTTGATTATTAAATTTGTTTTAAAAGAAATAGGAAGAATTTTGTTCAGGGACTCCTTAATAACTGTTTCATAACTTATCCCTGGTTTTACATCATTTGTTCCTCCAAAACAAACAAGAAAATCATTCTGATTAAGTTCTTTTGCAACCTCTTGTGCTCTTTCAGCAATATATGATATTGAGGCACTTGGATAGACATATCCCAAAACTTTGTAACCTTGTTTTTCTAGGTTCTGAAGCTTATTTGATATTTTTCTAGCATGGCTGTCAGTCACCCACGATTATTATTTTCCTTTCCTTTGTTGAGTTTTTATTAGTACTTATATCTACATTCAGTTTTGTTTTTTTTAATACCTGTAAAAGATTTATTAACAACATTTAATGTAGCTTGTCTTGTTTTACGCACTGGAAGAGATGGGGAATGTAGTGACTCTGAAATGCTTGTATTTTTTGTTATAACATCATCAGTAGCTAGTAGTTCAAAACTATTACGTGTTATGACTTTAGGAATAGCTCCTAATTTTATGGGTAAAGACTTTCTGCAATTTTGTACTTGAAAGTATTCTAGCCCCGTGTGTTCCACTTTATTTTCGAGGATAATTATCTTCTCCTTAAGGCTCTGTATTGTAGTTTCCTTTCTTAAACAATCATTTAAAATGTTTTACCCGCCTAAAATGTTATTAAACTTAAATATATATAAATTTAAAAAAAGTAAAAATTATATATTTACCTTAGTATATAAATCGAGTGACTTCGTATTTATATTCTGGCTATGCGTTTCGGAATCTATGTTCCATCATCGAAAAGTCAGATCGTCATGAATTACATTAAAAACACTTCACAAACACACATAATATTCAACAAAAATATGTTGCCGCGAGGAATCGGTGCGCACCGTTAGAAGGTTGACCAACTACTCCATATTTTTGTTGAATGTTATGTGTGTTTGTGAAGTGTTTTTAATGTAACCTCATGATAACCTGATCTTCAGAGAAGCCCGATGATGGAACATGATTCCGAAACGCGTAGCCAGAATATAAATACAAAGTCACACGACAGATATATAAAGGTAAGTATATCATTTTTACTTTAATTTGTGATTTGGATATTGATAGTACAATGTTGAAATATAGAAATTTCTTTAAAAAAAATTACAGTATTTGATAAAAGTTAGTATTAATTGCCAAAACTTCAAAAAATCTTGATGAATGTTGAATTGCCACTCCTTAGGTTAAATTGTCTGGGCGTAACAAAATGTGACTATAATGACACACTAAATAAATGTTAACATGTCGGGTATTAAATACAATACTGGTACGTATAGGTCTACAGAGCTTTATGAAATGGATTTTACTATGACCAGTACAGTAGTACCAGGAAAAAAGTTTATGTTCATTCTGTTATTTTTTGTTTTATTTTACAATCCGTTCAAATGTAATTTATAATTTCAACAAGAATATAACAACCTGAACATAAACTTGCTTCTTAATTACCATATTCCTGGTTTCCATATTTTTCCAGTTTATAAAGCTATATATAATATATGCACATAGGCCTAAACTGTATTTGATATATTATATTATGTATGTCAACATTAAGTGTGTCAGTATAGTCCAAACATGTGCCAGGCACCTTGTGAGCGCGGTCATTCACTTTTCCTGAATATGTGAACATTCCACATATTCTTAAGTACTGAGAACTACTGAGCACATGCTCAGCACGTGTTTGTGGTGTCTGGGATGATGAATATTTTAAAAACAAACATTAAACATTATGAGTCTATTGAAAAGGACGACAATGTTTTTGCACAATAGTGAAAAATCTTCAGCTTATCTATGTGATTTAAACATAACATTTGATTGTCTTCGACATGATATTTTAATAGCTAGCTAATATCGTTCAGTGGATTCCAAGTGGCAGAGTTAGTAATTTTTAAATCATACTTAGAGAACAGGAAACAGTTGGTCTGGGTAAAAGGGTGATCTTCACAGATTTTAAATATTATGAATGGTGTTTCTCAATAATTGTCTGTATTAGACCATACACCTTTTGTAATAATTATAGAACTCGGCCTTAGGCGACTACGTTTTGGCCTTACAAGGTTGAATGTTTAAATAGTATATTTAGTCAATATAGATATGAAGTCGGCCTACTTTTAAATACTAAATACATATGAATCAAGGCCTTAGAGGAAAGCACTGGAAGGATGTGGGCTAGCAAATGAACTATAAACAAATTAATTTTAGTACAGTCTAGACAATGAACAATTGAACATAATCTCTTTATTTTGTATACATATCCTGTTACAAACTGACAACTTTTAATTATTACAATATTATTGAATCTGTTTTAAGCTGTAGGGTTACAGTACCATAAATAATCCCAGGTAAGACAGAATGTAGTTAGTAAACTATTGTTGCCAGTAGGCTATAGTATAAGCCTAATAGTAGTTAGAATTAATATTGCAGTCCAATAAACAATATTGACCTCAGGAGGTATTGCAAATGATTTAAAAAAATGTAAATTAGTTTTTGAAAGTGCGAGTTAACCTGGTCACAAGTTTAAGCTATTTATTTTTGTACCTTGCTTATTTAGTACTAATAGTACACCATTGCAGCCTCTCCCCGCAATATTAAATATTTTATATTCCTTTTTCCTAGGCCACATTATACACAAAATTTCCTGGAACAGCTGATAGCATTTCAGGTAAAAATATTTAGCAAATGATGATTTTTTAAACAATTTTTAACCCTTTAAAGTAAGTTTACACTGGTACACAAGTATGAGGTCTTGTATGAGATACACTTTCTCACCAAGACGTATCTTGATTTGTCAATTTAACTTGTACCTCATACAAGTCCTTATACTTGTGCACCAGTGTAAACGTACCTTAAAATTAACAAATCACAATACACCTTCTCACCAAGATGTATTGTGATTTTTCAATTTAACTTGTATCTCATGCAAGTCCTCATACTTGTGTACTAGTCAATTTTTTAAATATAGTTTTTAAAATAAGTGTAGCAAAAAACAATTGGGTTTGTAACTTCTGTACCAATTTTTAAATCGATATGGTCAAAAATGGAGTCGTTGAATCCAAAAGTGTTATAGTTAAAACGAGATAGGTAAAACAGAAGACTATTTTGAAGCGCCTCGTTTTTTAAAATAACATGACAAAAATCGTTCATACTTACTAAGAATATTTATACTGGTGTATTCAACTTGTAAAATAAATTTTATGTTGATATTCCAAAAATTGACGAAACTGGAGCCGATTGAAATTAGTTCGTGGGTCCGGTACTCCTAAAATCGAGAAACCCATTGATAAGTCAAGTGGCTCTAGATCGGGTCATTTTCAAGATAACAAGCTGAGACACAGCATAAATGTTTAAAATATATATTTTAACTCCTATGTCAAGTTTCAATTCGATATATTAAAATTCAGCCAATTTAGAATGAGCCAACGCTTCATATATGAATGAGATTGCAACTTTTAGTGATTCCCCCTGCTGCAAAATACATACCTGCACTATCGAATTTTTCCCAGACAAACCATTGCTCGGAGGAAAGAAGTACATATGACATTTTTTATTAAAAAATACTTTCCCTACATGGTGGTATTTTTTATTTTTGTATATCTTCATCCCAGCTCGAAATATTAAGAATAATCGGGGGAAAAAATGATAATCGATTTTGTTTTTCGACTTTGGGAAATCGATAGACTGGTAAACTCTTTTTTATGTTAATCTACATACTTTAATGTACTTATAAAAAAAATCAGCCGTATTGTAAAGTACTGGAACTTTTGGTCTAAAATTACCCCTACCGACTGGCCTATTAAGATTTGACAGTTTTTCAACCAATTAGAAAGCATATTTTGTAATCGATATATCTAGTATAAATCAATATACTTGTACATTGATGTTTATATAGATTTTAGTGTAAATTCTATATTTTCATTTGATATAAGTAAAACTTGAGTTAGTGTTCATGGGCTACAGCTATAGGTCTTGTCTGTGAAGTATGTAGGCCTACAATTGCGCCGAGTGTCTTAGCCCAGCCAATAGAGCAAAAAGAAAGCTAATTTTGTTACTGAATTTAATAGCAAGCAACATCCATAGTGACTTTAAGGGTAGCATACAGGTATGTAAAATACAAAATCTATCAGGCAAGGAGCTTTTGCGCATTTTGTATAAACAAAAATTACAATAAATTGGGACTTTTTGTCGTTTCTTTAATATTATAAAAACTGATGCATAGATAACTATATACTTTAAAAAAAACTTACAAATTGTTTTTTTATAGACCCTGATTGGACCATTTTTCTCCAAGAAAAGTCGGAAAAACGCTTAAAAATTATCATTTTTCAAAAGTTCACATTTGTTAATTTACAGTATTAACAGCAGATCTTTCATAAAATTATTGTTTTTTATGTTTACTTCAAACAGGAAAAAGATGAAATTTGTCTCATTAATAGTTTTTGCACAATTAATTGCATTATAAACAATTTTGACCTTCATATTGCATAATGCCCCCAATTAACCTGAGTGGCCCGATTTAAATTTACCAAACAGATTCTGACAGTAGACATTAAAACCTACAGTTCGAATATCTGCGATTTTTTAATAAGGTTGATAAAGTATGATAACAAACAATGCTTCCGAACATAGTGCAAAACTAGTAAATTTGCGACCGACCTACGCCGACGCGACGGCGAAATAGGCGGTGGTAGTGGTTTTAATACCAGACTACCGTTCTCTTCTCCTTCGCAATATGCATTACACATACTAAACAATCATTTTCCGAAAGATCTGCCCTTAATATTCTAAATTAACATATATAAGATCATTTGAAAAATAGTAATTTTAAGCGTTTTCCGACTTTTCTCGGTGAGAAATGGATCAAGGTCTTCAAAAACCATTTTGTAGGTTTTTAAATCTCTATAAATTTCCCGTTGGAAGTATCGTGATCCATGCATAAATATTGATAATATCAACGAAAAACCCAAAATGTCCCAATTTATTGTTATTTTTGTTTATAAAAAATGAGCAAAAATTCCTTTCCTGATAGTTTTTTGTATTTTATATACCTATGTGCTACCCTTAAAGTCACTCTGGATGTCGCTTGATGTTAAATTCAATAACAAGAAACAATCTCTATTTGTTGGGCTAAATTGTTTTACGGAGCGCACCGCCTTATGGAACTGTATGACTTGAATAAGTGAGTGCTTTGTTTTAAATTTAGCGAAACAAAGTGGATGTAGTGATCGTGTGTGGAATTATGATTTTAGTACCGTGTCTGTTAACTCTTTAATAATTATTGTTTATTTTTTTCTAACTAATTAATTAATTAATTTTATTCTAAAGAGTAAGAAACTCTTGCTCTTTCAAGACAATATATTATGGCCTAGAAATGCATTAAAAACTATTTCATAGAGTTTATATATATTTTTTAATTCCCCAGACCCGTTGTTGTTTAATTAAACTCTCGGTAATATTGTTTTCAACTTGTCAATTGTAAAGTCAAATTGTCAAAGTACACATCTCATGAGCAGATTGCTCGCAATATGCAGTGAAGCACGCACTTGAATAAATACAGTGTCTCGTCGGCCTTGGATTCGACATCCGGCTTTTAAGAATGTTTTTTTTATCCTTTTAACTTTTGATGGCTCAGTGGCTCAGTAGTATTGTATCCTACCTTTGACTGAAGATGTAATATTTAGTCTACTCTCTTACTAACTTCGTTTAAAACGTTTCTATAAGATACTAAGATCGGTTTGGCGATTGTTAAGACAAGCCTCACTTTGTTTAATATATTTTGATTCTATATCGAAAATGTAGGTATTGTGTTTTTTAAAAGATTGGCAAAGGGTACGTTTTCTAAGCTTTGGGACATTCTTTATTCGTTGTAAATTGTACAAAACACATGAAGTATTTTTTTGCGAATTTGTTATTTCTTTTTCTTTTTATGTTATCATATCATAAACAAATTAATAATTATTACTTATACAAAATTACTTACCGTAATCAAACTTATATTTGATACTGATAAGTGATTCTATTACCGGGTTTTATTATTTTGATAAATACAAAAATAGAAATACATTTGTGTCAGTACATTTGTCAGTAATGTAATTTATTACATGGCTTAACAATTTTATAAAATGTCAAGTATATACGTTATAAGTGATACAACCACAAACGGTATTTAAAGATTAAGGTAAAAAAACAACTTTGTAAATATACAAAATATACACCAGTTTCCTGATTCTCCCACAAAAGAAGAGATATATTTTGCTGGTGTTCCATGTTGCTATGTTGATATTCCAAAAATTGACGAAACTGGAGCCGATTGAAATTAGTTCGTGGGCCCGGTACTCCTAAAATCGAGAAACCCATTGATAAGTCAAGTGGCTCTAGATCGGGTCATTTTCAAGATAACAAGCTGAGACTCAGCATAAATGTTTAAAATATATATTTTAACTAATATGTCAAGTTTAATTCGATATATTAAAATTCAGCCAATTTAGAATGAGCCAACGCTTAATATATGAATGAGATTTCAACTTATAGTGATTTTTCCTGCTGCAAAATACATACCTGCATTATCGATTTTTTTCCAGACAAACCATTGCTCGGAGGAAATAATTACATATGACCTTTGTTATTGAAAAATACCTCCCCTACACGGTGGTATTTTTATTTTTGTCTATCTTCATTCCAGCTCGAAATATTAAGGATAATCGAAAAAATAATCGATTTTTTTCGAATGTGGGAAATCGATAGATTGGTAAACTTTTTTTATGTTAATCTACATACTTTGAGGTACTTATAAAAAAAAAAAATCAGCCGTATTGCAAATTACTGGTAGTTTTAACCTATACCGACTGGGCTATAAGGGTTTACAGAAAACATCATATCTAAGAAATTATAAGAGTGACAAATGATTGAAAGACAGTGTTAGAAAGTTCAAATCTTGATGAATCCAAAGGTGACCTTATATTATTTTCCCAACATGTTTGTCTAACGATTATGAGCCTTAGAAAAGTATCAAGTTTTGTGTCTTTTATTTGCGTTTTCTCGCGTGGCATCATCTTTTTAGACAACTACAATTTAAAAACGATGATTACATATGGAAATATATGTTTTAGAACAAATTCGTAAATACAAAAATTAACGTTTAAAACATTTCCTTTCCAATGGTTTTTGTTTTTTTCAGATTGGATGATATTTAGTGGGTGAAATATTCAATACAATCAGACGATACAATAGTGCTATATGCCAATTGCTCGGCTGATTGAGACGACCCTCTAGTATAGTGTTATTTGGCGCTTGTAGCGTTAAAACAAACAAATAAATCAGGCCTTGAAAAAACTGTTTTGACTGGTGTTGTGATAACCATGTAACCGTCCCTGTTATAACACAATTGGGAAAGTTTTCAGTTTTTCCTATGGTATAATATAAAAAGACAATGATCTCTAAGGTGCCTGCCATCAGCTGTGACGGTTGAAAGTGCACCGCTTCGTGCGCACAAGTGAGGATCGAGAGCTAAACGAAGAAAGTGACCGCCAGTTATAAAGCTCGCCATTTTAATTATTCCAAACTGTGATCAGTTCGTATTCATAAATTATTAATGAATTTACTACCTTTATCGCGGGGGTCAAATATTTGGCAACGATTACCGGTAACTTTTTTGGCAAGGTTGCCCGAGTTTAAGTACGTGAATAAAACCACCTGTTATTTTTAAAAGTAAAAACCGTCGAAAGATCATTTTAGAATATTTTTTTTTTCCATAGGAAAAACTCTAAAATCTTTCCCAATTGTTTATAACGTATTTAATCATTTATTCTAAAAGAAATCATTAATTTTGTTTAAGAGAGGAGGCCGCAAATGCGGTACCCCTAGTATAAATGCTTTAAACCTACTGACTACCAGCAACTTTATGCAAAAAGCCACTCGTAAATCGGTCCAACAGTTTATAAGTCTATAGAGGAAAAAGTTACTTTCACTTTTATGGGCGGAGCTTCCTATTATACTATATATTATGTTGTAAACCTTCTGCTTACTCCGCAGATAATTTTTTTTAGACCATGGGTGAAACGTTAAGGTACCGGTAGTTTTTGGTAAATAGGGGACAATTTTGGGAATACATAAAAACAAATGTGTGGGCTTAAAATCAAAATACCCATCTTTAGTCGAAAACCGCATGTTCCTAGACCAAACAGGGGCCACGTAATTGAATTGTAAATTAAAAAATAAATTTTTGTTAATAACTTTTTATTACGACAAGCTATTTAAATTTCGTTTATTTCAAACAACGTGGATAAAAATTCCTCACAAAAAAAGTATGTAACTATTTTTTTGCTACCTATTATACTTTTTGAGTTATTTCCAAAAAACCATAATTGCATATATATAATTGTTGATAACAAAAAAAGCTCAAGGTTATATTCGGGGGAAACTTAGGGGCTTACTATTGAGCCCATTTAAAAGCGATTTATGCAAAAATTTCGGAGTTCCCACGTTTTGTCCACATTTGCCTTTTTTAGAAGCACTGCAAATGGCCTATGTACTGTAGATGTACAATTAGCAGTTAATCTGCTGTGTAACAAAGCAAAAATTCATACTGTAGCCTATATGGTCGATAGTAAAAGTGAAATAAATATTGTAATTGTTTCATAAGGGCTGACTGTATTACTGTTGCGTAAAAAACAGGAATAATGGTTTATTCTCACAAAAATGCACAATAAAACACAAATTATTAAATTAAATAACAGTCATTATTTATTAATCATTTACACTAAAAAAGGGTGTAAATGATCATTTTTCGTTTAAGGGTCGGCTCTAGTAAAACAGAAAGCAACCTGCGACTCCCTATAGCGGCGATAGGTTACGCGGACATTGCTCATCCTAAATCCATTTAAAACCCGCAATTATTCAAATAGCGTTTTTTTTAAATACCAAACTCTTGGGGACAAAATTCTTCATCCGAATTGCTTGGTAATTTTTCGCTATAATTAATAGTTACAACGTAAAAAAATATTTAAAATCACCCTATAGCGGCGGTAGGTTACACGGACATTGCTCAGCCTAAATCCATTTAAAACCCGCAATTGTTCAAATAGCGTTAAAAAAATATATAAAAAATATGTCACGTTTAATGACATCATAAAAAATATTAAAAACCAATGTTTTAAATTATTAATAAATATTAAACAAAATATTTTTCTTAGTTTTGAAAAAGCCATTTGCATTCATATTGGCCATAGCGTTAAAATAACATATCGTTCATAAATATCCGATACAAAATTTGGATTTTAATTTAACATTGGTGTTATGGAGTGTCAGCCAACATGGCCGACAGCTAGAGCCGACCCTTTAAAGTTAAACGCTTTCGTTTCAGAGACATCGCAATACACATTGTTCTCACGGTAACTTTATTCAAACTGAATTGTAAAAGGTTTTAACCACCACTGTTATTAAATGGCGCAAAGAAAAGAAACCTAGTTTTCAGGAAGTCAAATTCCTGGTAAACAGGACGTCAACTTCCTGGTAAATAATGAACAAACATTGCATTGAATGTTTCGAGACATCTACAATTCTTAGAAAAGGGCAACATTTTATACTCCGCTGTCCGTAATTCGGAAGTTTCGACTAACCTATTGACTACCAATTTGGTGTCCGTGTCCGTTTTTGGGAATGTCCGTTATTTAGAAACACTACAAAGGCCATAAAAGCATGAGCTCGGTCAGGGAATATAAAAATGTCCGATATTAAGAAGTGTCCGCTAATTAGAAGTGTCCGTTAAGGGAAGTTTCACTGTAAAACGATACCCCACAATGAATTTTCCAAATTTTGATCTATAACGTGAATCAGTCACGCTACGACTTTCTAACTATCAAAATCGGGTTTCCCGTACCCAAAAACATATAAAACGATACCCCACACTGAATTTTCCAAATTTTGATCTATAACGTGAATCAGTCACGCTACGACTTTCTGACTGTCAAAATCAGTTTTCCCATACCCAAAAACATACGATGCGATAACCCACACTTTATTTAAAAAATGAAGGTCCAAAAACGTGACCCTGACGTGCTACGACTTTCTAACTGTCAAAATCGGATTACCCGTACCCAAAAACAAATAAAACGATGCCCCACAATGAATTTTCCAAATTTTGATCTATAACGTGAATCAGTCACGCTACGACTTTCTGACTGTCAAAATCAGTTTTCCCATACCCAAAACATACAATGCGATAACCCACACTTTATTTTAAAAATGTAGGTCCTAAAACGTGATCCAGACGTGCTACGACTTTTTAACTGTCAAAATCGGTTTTCCCGTACCCAAAAACATATAAAACGATAGCCCACACTGAATTTTCCAAATTTGAACTAAAAACGTGACCCCGACGCGCTACAATTTGTTAACTGTCAAAATCGGGTTTCTCGTACCCAAAAACATATAAAACGATACCCCACACTGTATTTTCAAAATGTTAATCCATAAACGTGAACCTGACGTGCTACGACTTTCTAACTGTCAAAATCGGATTACCCGTACCCAAAAACAAATAAAACGATGCCCCACAATGAATTTTCCAAATTTTGATCTATAACGTGAATCAGTCACGCTACAATTTTTTAACTGACAAAATCGGGTTTCTCGTACCCAAAAACATATAAAACGATACCCCACACTGAATTTTCCAAATTTTGAACTAAAAACGTGACCAAAACGCGATCCGATTTGTTAACTGTCAAAATCGGGTTTCTCGTACCCAAAAACATATAAAACGATACCCCACACTGTATTTTCAAAATGTTAATCCATAAACGTGAACCTGACGTGCTACGACTTTCTAACTGTCAAAATCGGTTTTCCCGTACCCAAAAACATATAAAACGATACCCCACAATGAATTTTCCAAATTTTGATCTAAAATCTTAAATCCGACACGCTACGACTTTCTGACTGTCAAAATCAGTTTTCCCACACCCAAAAACATACAATGCGATAACCCACACTGTATTTTAAAAATGTAGGTCCTAAAAAGTGATCCTGACGTGCTACGACTTTCTAACTGTCAAAATCGGTTTTCCCGTAGCCAAAAACATATAAAACGATAACCCACACTGAATTTTCCAAATTTTGAACTAAAAACGTGACCCCGACGCGCTACAATTTGTTAACTGTCAAAATCGGGTTTCTCGTACCCAAAAACATATAAAACGATACCCCACACTGAATTTTCCAAATTTTGAACTAAAAACGTGACCAAAACGCGCTCCGATTTGTTAACTGTCAAAATCGGGTTTCTCGTACCCAAAAACATATAAAACGATACCCCACACTGAATTTTCCAAATTTTGAACTAAAAACGTGACCAAAACA
>JAGFPH010000642.1:15595-28916 GCA_018207615.1 Philaenus spumarius
ATTAAAATATTTTGTTTCTAGAGTAATTCTGGGTATTGTTGACAACTACCAAGAAATACATTTATCCTTTCTTTTGTCAATATCTCTGTTTATCCTTTGAGCCACAGATAAAATAAAAACCATTGTATTTGTCATTAAAAAAGTAAATTTTTTGTCTCTTGTATTGTTTTTGTAAAGTTAGCGGATTTTGAAATATTTGACATAACAAATTATAAACGGCCGCCATTTTGAAAATATTTAAAATAATGTTTTCATTTTTCGTACAGTGATAAAAAAGGTTATGCAACAAATAGGTGTACAAAGTTTGAGCTCAATATATTTTCTAATTCCAAAAATATTAAGTATTTTGTAAAAAAATACATACAGACAGACAGACGGAAAACGGAATGAGATAGGACACATGTTATATTACATTTTTTGTTTCTTTTGACATGCTGAATAACATGATGAAGTTTGTTCATATGGTTGCAAGACACTCTGTATTTGCTTACTATAAACACATTTATTTATTTTTTGAGAGAGAATATACACAATTATTGTGCACACAATTATATTACGATACAAGTTTTGATGTTGGTGAGAAAGAGAGAGAGAGCTGAGAGAATGAAACAGTTCTCAAGTTCAAGTCTTCTTTATCTGCTGCGGCAGTTGCTTTGAAATACTGTACATAGGCCTGTTCTTTGTATCGAATTGCCGACGTATGTAAACTATAGGTTGTTTGTTTATTGCTGCCAGTTATTTGTTAAATGATAAAAATTTCTTTTTAAATGAATTTTACTTGCAAAATCAGTTTGTATTTTCATACTAAAGTAAAGGAATTTACCACACCTGATTAATTTTTGCTGAGCATTATTTAGTATTTCAAAATTTTGACGTTGTAATGTCTGCAATTGATAAATGACATCAATTAATACACAAATTAAATATAAATAATTAAACTGTATATATTTTAAGTGTCTTTTGTAAGTATTATTTTTAAAATGTTGGTGTTTATTATTTTTCAACTATTATTACATATTTTAAAAATATCTGCATGAATATTTCCGCCGTTCTTAGATACTGAATTTATGAATTTTACAAATCTTTGAAAATAAAAGAATTTAGATTTAATTAATATTTATATGTTCACACTGTAATCGGTAGTTATTTTATACTATTGGTCTCAAAGACTAAAAAATCCATCGAAAGTCTGATTGATATATCTTCAATACACTATGCTGTAATATTTATGTGGGCCCATATTCAGAGTGTCCATTTCTACTTTGCCACCATTGGGATCTCCAAAAGTACAAGATGTACATGAAAAATGAAGTTGGTAACGTCAAATTATGTTAATTCCTCTGTATTATAGTTTTAAAAAATTAACAAAACCAATTTTTTGATTTTAGAAAGTTATTTGTTTATCTAAACAATGTTTTGTTAGCGTTAAGAATTTTTTCATGGGTTCAAAACGTTTGCATACAAAAATATCTTCCGCTCAGTTACGGTGTTTTTAAAATTGTATACTCCTCTAACTTTTAAACGTTTAGTCGTATCATAAAAACACCATGAACAAAAAAATCTTTAAATAACTTGTAAAACCCGAAATAATCATAAAATACAGGGTGTTTGATAAGAAATTCGAAAGTTGTCCGCCATATTGGAAAATGAAAGCAATTTTTTAAAATTTTAAATTCATATTTTTAATTGTCACTAAAACGTAAGTAAAGTTCCGCATTTAACGTTTGTTGTAGGCCTACATCTTGCTTTTGGAGATCCCAATGGTGGCGCAGTTAAAATGGAAACCATGTATAAAAATATTAATGTTGTAGGCCTAATACAATTTCACAATTAAAAGGCCGAACTAAATAAAGTTTTTACTTGAACAGGGAGTTCCAATAGCATCCAGAGCAAAGAAAATGTTTAATGCGGAACACATTGTCACTTGAGTGCATGATTCCTGATAATAGTTGTTGAAACACATTTTTGTACTTCCAACCTTATCCGTCCTCCCAGGCAAGCTTAAGGGGAAGATACCGTGTCTGCCATATTGAATCTGATTCCCATAAGAGCAATGCTACAGAATAATAAATTTTTTACGTTAATTAATCATATAATAATAATAATAATAATAATTGCATTTATTAAACCTTACACAATAACAATAACAAAATACAAAAAAATTAGTATTTTCTTACAATTAATGCAAACTATGGCATGACCGTTGTCGTCTGCCAGAGTAGCGATTGTCTCTTATCTCAAGTCCAATACACTTTGCTTATTTACAATATTTACTTAAGTATTAAACTCAACCTATACAATAAAGTTAACTCTTCCTATCTTAGGGCCTATTTGAGCAAACTCAACATAGCTTTTATTAAAATTAAAGTAAATATTTTGTTTAAAGAAAACTAAACTAAACATTGATCTATTATTGCCTACCAGCAAATTATATTTATATCTATGTCTAACAAATTATTTACTTTGTTACACCATAGGCCCTACATATTCTATTCCTTAGGGCTAAGTATATTTACCAAATAGCACATACAAATACTTTTTATACAAAATTCATAATACAAACTATATTGCTTCTTATCCTAACCTAACAAATAAACAAAAGTAACATTTTAACAAATTAAAACTCTTTTACAATCGTTGAGTAAGAAAGCAAGCACGCCCATGTCCTATCCTTCCCCAAAAGTCTTAATAATTACAATTTAATAACGAAAAAAAGAATGCATCCTCAAGCCATCCTGTAAAACCATACCGTATACGTAATTGCAAACATATCACCGATATCAATAATTTTAAACTAATAATTAAACTCAGTGATTAATTCATCTCTGATTTTCTTACCCTCCCAAATGTAATTTGCCAAACTATACCAATTTTTTCCATTTAAATATTCTACTACTTCTCGCCGAGACAGCAAAACATTACCCAGCCACCTACGCCTAACGCTTGCAAGGACAGCGCAATTTCCTATAAAATGCTCTACATTTTCATCTTCTCCCGAGTTACACAGCGAGCACGTAAAAATAGTTCTTTGAGGACTAAAATTTAACATTAGTTGTCCAGCTCTAGCTTTCATAATTGTACTTATAAATCCTCGGCCATGACTATCAACTATGTATGATTTATCCGCTAAATTATATGACAGATCTTTATAAAGAATATTAAATTCCGCCAAATTTGCTCTTTGAATCCACTTGATACGCTCTTCCTCCCTTATATTTTCAGAAATCATTTCTAACTGCACACGCCATTGGCCTCTTTCTGCGCTATCATGTTGAAATTCATAATTAATTTGCTCCCCTAATTTTTCCCACACACTAAACCACCCTGTTTTATCCTTTATTGCTTGTAATGCTAGTTGTTTAGTCAGCCTACCATCTGGCAATTCAAGAAGTTTTAATATATACTTGTAATGTAAATTAAAGAAAAAACGCCAGCATAGATCAAATCCCGATTCTAAGTATATAGCGTAATTTGGTGTAGACGCAGGTATTCCCCGTATTCTCCTTATAGCAAACCTTTGAAATCCTTCAAACACTTCTAGCCGATTGAAACCCCAAACCTGAGCCCCGTATCCTATTACCGCTCTACAAATCGCATTGTAAACTGTCCATTTTGCGGACACAGGTACGTTATTTTTAACAAAAAAATCCTTATAGAGGTTATTGAGGACAAATTTTGCTGTGGTTACCTTTGCCCTTGCATGCGCACAAAAACTCAGAGTAGGCGTCAATATAATTCCTAGATATTTAAATTCATTTACTACTTCTAAACGTTCTCCCTCCCAAAACCATTTTTCACGTGCACTTAATCTCCCTCCCCGTCTAAAAATCATTATTTTTGTTTTATCTTTATTTACTATAAGCCCCCATTGTTTACAATAATTTTTTAAATTAATAATCATTTCTTGCAAGGAGTTTGGTCTATCAGCAAATAGAACTATATCATCAGCATATAAAAGCGACTTAACTACAACATTTCCCACTTTCACACCTCCTCCTAAAATATCATCCAAATCATTTAGGTACAATGAAAATAACAAAGGGGAGAGAAGACACCCTTGTTTTAGACCTGCAGTAGTTTCAAACTCTTGCGACATACCACCTTTACACCACACATGTGACACATTATTTGTGTATAAAGCTTTTAAGAGTGCCAGAAACATGTAGGATATACCCGCATTGTGCAATTTATAGAAAAGCGCATTTCTATCAACAATATCAAAAGCACTTTTAAAATCAATAAAACAGCAATACACCTTATTTCCCTTGTTTCTTAATTTAAGGTTAACAATGTTCACTAAACTAAATATATTATCGTTTGTTGAATAGCCTTTTCGAAATCCTGTTTGATTTTCACGTAAAATACTATTTTCACTAACCCATTTTTCTAATCTATTCAACAAAATCCCAGTCCACAATTTGGTCACCGAATCCATAAAGGATATACCTCTATAATTATTAACGTCTGTTGAGTCCCCTTTCTTAAAAATTGGGAAAATAATTGACTTTGTAAAAGCACCCGGAATTTCACTAGTATTTAGAATTTTATTAAAATAATTTAATAATAGGTGGTGGAATTCGATAGGTGCGTGTTTATAAAACTCATAAGGTATTCTATCCAAACCTGGAGCTTTATTTGGCTTTGCCTTCCTAAGTACAAATTGCAATTCACTTAGAGTAATAGGCCCATCTAAAATGTCATCATCATGCAATAATGGCACGTATGATACTGGCACAAAAGTAGTTTTAACATTATATAGTTTTTTAAAATGCTCTATCCATTTTACGGCCTCAATTTGTGAATTAATTTTAAATATGTTACGTTTGAACATTTTTATCCCATTCCAAAAAGCTTTCGAGTCTTTAGCGTCTTTGAACGTTTGTATGATATTAGTAAATTGTGCTTCCCTCTTTTGTCGGCATAAATATTTATATTGCTTTAAACTGTAAAGGTAATCTGATTTAACTATGCTTGCCCCTGTCTTTCTGTACAAATTTAACAATTTAAATACTTTTTTCTAGACAATTGACATTCCCTATCAAACCATATGTTTTTCCCTACAACCATTTTTTCCCCTCTTGTTTTAGTATTAGGCTTATAATCAATCGCATCGTAAATAATATCTGTTACATACTTTAAATCGATTCTTAGATTCTGGGATAGTTGTACATCCTTCCCAATCCTATTCTTCACATTTGTTTTATATTTTTCTTCCTCCCTACCTTACGTTTTACGTTAATTCGTGGAATAAATTTAAATATTTGGTTTCATTTTGAAGAACTGTCATTTGCGGATGTTGATTGCTGAATACATTTTCAAAACCAGTTTTATTCTTTTCATAAACGTATGATATAAATAGTAGAAAACAGTAAAATTTATTAATTTTCAATCAACACCCACAATCCATTTTACTTTAAGAAAAAAATACAGCTTTCGTTTGTTAACGAAAATAACAAAAAATGTGCTTAAAAGTGAAGATATTGTTAGGTTATTTTAACATTTAAATTGGTTGCCGAATTGAATTTATGGACCCGAGCCTTAATGGGCGTTGGATTGGTCGTGGAAGTAATTTTTTGGATTGGCCACCCCGATCCCCAGATTTAACTGTGTGTGACTTCTTTTTAATGGGTTACCTAAAGGAACATGTTTATTCCCACAGCTTCAACAATGATGAAGATTTAAAACACGCAATTGAAGAGGAACTTCTTCGTATACCGATGGATTTCTTTTTAAAAGCGTACGAATCATTTTTTTAGCGCTGTTGCCAGTTTATCGCTGTAGATGGATTAGCCTACAGTTTGAGTAATTTTGGACTTTGGTTTTAGGTTTTTCATTATGTTATATCCTAGTTTTGTAATCAAAATGCCTTAGATCATTAGAACGTGACAATACAAATATTTTACAAAATCTACAATAATTTAATTTTTGTTCCAAAATTAGTAAGGTGTAATTTAAATACCTATTTACAGAGGAAGAAAATTAATACATTTTTAATTATTCCACCATTTTGTTTTTGCAAATGTTGTACTGCTAAAATTTTCACAGAAAAGTTTTAAAGTTTTTAAAGGTTAAATTGTGGGGTGTGTAAAGTTTCAAAAATATTGATGCATTAATGGGCCAGGGCTATAGAATACAAGGGCTGGACCAGTCCGCCAAGGAAAGCGTTCCCGCCATCGCCACTGTGATGACGTCACGGTGGTAACACCTGCTCCATTCAAAACGCTTCTTATAAGTATTTCTGCTACAATAATTTCTATTTCTTAGCAAAGTTGTAACATTTTTATGATGCTCTCTTCTTTAGTTTTAGTATTGTCACTACTCAAAGCAATAAATAGACTGTAAACAATAATTAGTCTAAAGATATAAGGAGAAGACAGGGTTACAATAAAACTAACTAATTCGTATTTAATAAAACGATGTAGTGTATAATGTTAGCATACTTTTAATTTGATTCTCTGAAACATTTCTGAAAACTAAATACGAAATTGAACAAAATGTGCCACATTATTGAAAATAGTTGTATTTATTATAATAAACCACCAAAACTTGAATGTCATACTGCAGTTTAATAAAACATGTGTAATACTTATAAAATAAAACACATAAAAGTTATAAATACTTACACATAATGAGTAGCTTATATGCAGATATGTACATGACATAATAATTACTGCTGAAATAAAATATTTAAAAAAAACTGCTTTATAGACATTTTTCTTCCCTAGGCCTTAGGGAATAGTTAATTTAATAGTTGAATTTAAACAATTGGACTATTTAAATTGATACTGAGCAAAATTTAATTAATTTAGTCTAGAAGTTAATTATGTTTTATTTTTGTCATCAACAATTTTATTACTCTAGGTTTAAATTTGATTATAATTATTTGTATATTATATATTTATTTATATCTAATTATTCTGACAATTTTAAGTGCATTTTGCTAGTAAAGATTTTGTTAAACATTTTAACTTACAGCTGCAGAAGAAATTACTTGAGGACCTTGGTAACTTTTAAACATAAAGTAATCTGGCTTGCAACTCTTACATTAAATAAATAATATTGTTTAATGTTTAATTTAATTTGAAGCTGATTACTTAAAATTTGTTGTTTTTAAATTTTGAGTTATCAATAATTACCGGTACTCTAAGTTTAAATCTTATTATTATTTATATATTATACATTTATTTATTTATATCTCATCATTCTGAAAATGTTTGATTGAATGTATTTTGTTAGTAAAGGTGTTTCTTGGAATATTCAAGTAACGCTGCAGACAATATTAGCCTACTTGATAATCTTGGTAACATTTCATAAAGTAATCTCGTCTGCAACGTAACATTAAATAAATAAATACCTTGCTAAACATATAATTTAGGTAATTCTGTGTATTGTATAATTTTTTAAAGAAATTCATGGAATGCCTCTTCCAGAAAATTAGCATTGAATATGCGTCAAAGGGCGAAAATCTCGCGGAATTATATACCTTCTTTAAAAACGTGTACTGAGCAAAATAATTGCTCAATATTCACCAAACTTGCTAAACATATAATTTAGGTATTGTATAACTTTTTAAAGAAATTCATGGAATTCCTCTTCGAGAAAATTAACCTTGAATATGCACCAAAATGCGAAAATCTCGCGGAATTAAATACTTCCTTTAAACACTTGTACTGAAAAAAAAAAATTACTCAATATTAACCAAATTTGGTAAACATATAATTTAGGTGGTTGTGTGTATTGCATAATTTTTTAAAGAATTATCATCTGCAACGTTATATTAAATAACACGTGAGAGCTAAGGCGAACCGTGCTTACAAGGCGTGTCATGGTACCAGAGTGACATCACATAGGAGGGGGGCAAAAGGAAGGTTGGAACAGTCGGCGAGCGTTAACATCAAAGAAGTGGACCAGCCCTTGTATTCTACAGCCCTGTTAATGGGCAAGCTATAAAAAATCAAACGTTTAAACCTCTTCGTGGGACACCCCGTGTAAACCTAACAGTACAACTGCATAACTGAAACAAAAGAGGATTTGTTAATATCCTCCTTGATTTCATTGGTTATTTCTCTATAAATAAGTTTAATCAACTCATTCTGTATCTGAGGTCTGAGATAAGTTACTGGCCGTTTTTTTAATTGTATTAAGTCGGCCAAAACCTGGTCGTATTGAACTAGTAGATGTACTATCTCCTTGAAAATCCGGTTAAGGCTTGGGTCCCTAAATTCAAAACGGTGAAGTCGGCGACTATTTTCAATCTTAAAATAACCTGACCATACCTTCACTTTTAAGCATATTTTTGTGTTATTTTCGTCAAAAAACAAAAGCTGTATTTTTTTCTTAAAGTAAAATAGATTGTGTTCGTTGATCGCTAAGGTTGTTCGCAATATCTTTTTTTGTAATTGAGTAAACATTTTATAAAGTTAATTATTTTTTATGATTTATATCATAGGCCTACGTTTATGAAAACAATAAAACGGTCTTCGAAAATGTATTCAGCAATCGACATCCTCATATGACAGTAATTCAAAATGAAACCAAATTTTTAAATTTATTCCACGAATTAACGGAAAATATTACATATTCTGTAGCCTTTCTCTTATGGGAATCTGATTTAATATAGCGGACAGGGTATCCCCTCCCCTTTAAGCAGCTCGAAGTGCCAGATTAGAATTAACCTGTTACACTTTAGTATTATTTGGTTTTGTTTATACATTTTCTTAAATGCTTAAATGCTAGATTTCCAGATGTCATTAGTATTCTTACTATAAATAAGTAGTTTTCTACTTTGAGTCACAAAGTTTATTGATTTCGAAATAAATTAAGTCAAGTCTGAATACAGTATATGATCTTTCTAGAATATTGCACCTGATTTAAAACGTCATGAAACCGAAAATTTCGCAAAACAAAACTTGTGGAAAATTTTTAAATGGTTTTTTTATATTTTACCTATGTAATACTTTATATACATAAAGATGAGACATCCATTATGTCAATAAATGTATGGTAATATATTTTACCAATTTATTATAATGGAATTATTTCGATAAAAATTGCGATTTGATAAAAAAAATATCCAGAATTAAATATCTGTAAAAGTAATGGAAATTCATACAAACAAAACCTATTCATTGTAAGTCATTGAACAGAAGTTGCGGCCTTACTACATTTCCTGTTTTTCTGAGAAATCACTAGTAGGCCTAAGCATTTTTATCTTGCTGCCTGGCACTCTTGACATCCTGAAGGTGAGTCATAAAGTGCAATTCATAAACTTACAGTGGTAATGTTGATGTTATTTTTACTGCTTAACCTTAGCTGGTACAACCGTTAAGTAATTTGTGTTATTTTAAAATAAGTTTATGTTAAACAGTAGTTTTAAAGTCACTATTATTGTAGTCATTCCGTTTCTTCTTATTATTTTTAATATAATTAGTCCATATATTGAAACGTATACTATTTTTTTATTTACGAAAGAATGTCCCTGGCCGAGCGGTCACGCGTCGTTCCAATTCTTAGTAAACAGTTTGTACTTGAAATGTTTCTGAAACGTAATAAAAACAGCAATAAATTATCAATTAACTGAAATCGCATATTCGTTAATACTTTTTCTTTATCTAAAATGAAAATGTTTTGTTTTATTTGAAAAATTTACAGTGAGCATTTATGTATGAAAAAACTCTGATTTGAATTAAAATGAATGAGAGACGGAATGAACAGTCGTGGAAGAACAAATATTCAACATTTTTTTCTTCTTATATTTCTCTAATTTCCTTACTTACCTAAATATAGGGTAGTTAAAATAGTTTGGAAAATAACAGATTTTTACGACTTGGAATTGAATACGCGAAGTGTAAAGCCACATGAAAAAAAGAAAATATTTTGTTTACTAAACAGAAAAGGTATAAGCTACGTTGTAACTGGAAGAAGTAAAACTACTGTTCTTTTTTAAATGCTATTTATTAATAGCTCCTCCTTTTACATTTTATTTTATTTAAATTAATTGTTTGTATTTACTTCTATTCTATTATTAGTGGGTTTAAGTTAACCACTCAGTATTATAAAATGTAATCTTAAAGTGACAGTTTTAATAACATCCATAGATACATTTTATTCGCCGTGGGGGACGATGAACACTGTATCGGTAATGCAGCGTTACTCCACCGGGAAAATCGGGAAATATGCGGGAATTTGTAAATAATTTTTTGTGTGGCTATCCAGTACTGTTTAGTTGTTATTCGGCAGGAAACATAGTAGAAAAGTTTTGACAGCGAACTTTATCCTGTTTTATTGCTAAAACGACATTTTTATCATTGCAACTTTCAAAGTTTGTACTCCAAATCGAAGACAATTAATTGTTAAAAATTCATATTAAATAATAAAATTATAATTGCTCTCTTTGTAATTTAAATCAGCTCGAGTGTACATATAATTTTATCGGAAAATGTCAAATTTTAAAGGACTTTAGATGTATTTGGTGGTTTAAAACGCATGAACATATGGAAAAGGTTTTAAAGTATTTAAATGGGCACAATTGGATCCGGCTTGCAAAAATTTCTCAACAAGCATGGCAATACAGATGGGCATTAATTCAAGAATTTAATTTCAAATTTTTATCAGGCATGCTGAACAAGTTTTAAACTTTTGTTTTCTAGATATTAAAAAAAAAAATACATTTTCCCATTTGTAATTTTATTAATATATAATTCATTAAGATTTAATTTTAACAAAAATATTGGTAGTCCGGATTGGCTTTCAAATACAAAAACATTCAAATGTTTTTTGTAATGTTATTTGCTTATAAAGTTTAGTTTTTTTAATATCAACAAATGCGAGGAAGCAGTTCATTAGGTGTTAAGTGTTTTTGCTTAGCCTATTGTGTTTTAAAATTGCTACCGAACCGAGCAGACAACCTAATAGTGTGCTTTGAAAATGCAATTAACATAAATAAATGTTAAGTATGAAGTTTATTGTGTAGAACTATTTTATTATTATTTAACCAAATATTGTGTTAGCTTATTTTTGTTGTGAAATAAAGCATTTTTTTATTTATTGAAAATATGCTTTTCTTGTCAGATTTTATATAGAAATCGAGTATTAAAATATGTCCACTTTCCGAAAATAAAAACAAAATTAAGTTTGATTCAATGTGGCTGATCTAAGTGCCGTACACATATTTTAAACTTATAAAAAAGTTTTTATTCTTGTAAATTGTATAGTTTTTTGTAAATTAATTTATAATTTAATCTAATTTAATGCATAAATGTATTAATTTGTTTATGCAGTTAGATGCCACTAAGGTATGTCATATAAAGTTGTATCTAAACTTTAAAATTACTCTCCATAAACATAAGCCTATGTTAATATACCGGGTGTCCCACGAAGAGGTCCCTATTTTTGAATTAATATATTAGATGCACCGAACACTCTACAAACCTGAAACTCAACAGTCCTAACATACACATATGTAAAAGAAATACACCTGAGTATCAGATAATTCTGACACATTAGGACAAAATGGCGGGATATCAAATAAATAGTACCTTTTCGTTAAAATAGTTTTATTTGCTTAAGTGTTACAACATAATTATTGAATTTTAACGATGCTACTAAGCACTAAACAAAGTTAGGGAATTAAAGATATAAGTAACTCATAAATAAATTAAATCTATTTGATCCATAAACCTTATTCAAAGTGATGTCCATCGATCGCAATGCACTGATGACAACGAAATAGAAAACAGTCATACGCTTTGCTGAACAACTCTCGAGGTATCAACAACAGTTCCTCTTCGATCAACCTCATTAGTTCATCGTCTGTCGCAATGTTATGACAATAAACCTTCTCCTTCAAAGAGCCCCACAGAAAAAAGTCACAAACAGTCAAGTCTGTAGCTGTTCCTATTCTAAATAAAAGTAGGTTTACCCTTAAAATACGATAGCTGATTTTGTTGTTTTTGTTTTGTTTTTCCGCCATTTTGTTTGGATCAGTCAGAATTAACTGATACTCAGGGGTATTTCTTTTACATATGTGTTAATCGCGACTGTAGAATTTCAAGTCTGTAGCGCGCTCTATACGTCTGTCATATCAATTCAAAAATAGGGACCTCTTCGTGGGACACCCGTTATATACAATAATTATAGAATATAAGGAGATTTGATACAGGTTTAAGTGTCTAATTTTGATGAAGCATGATGTGTTTTATTTTCACAAAATTATGTTTTCCTGTAAAAGCTTGATATTGGGAAGTGTTAACCGTTTACTACCACCACATTACTAAAAAATATACTAGACAAAAAAAGTAAAGACAAAAATTTTAAGAAATGCCACCTTTGTTGTTACCCCCCCCTAGGGACTGTGTCATGTCGTTATATATTTGGCGGTATCTCGTTTTTACTGAGTGGCGCTTAATTAGAAGGTTACACTTGCCTTTGTCGCACGGTCGCACTATTCGTAGACAAAGCTGCTTTATAAATATTATAAAATAGTCAAGTAGCTTTTTTATGATTAAAAACGTTAAGCTCAATTTTTACCAGTGTTTTAAAAGCTAAAGTTTCTACCAATTTTGAGTTCAATGTTCCACAAATATTTTTTGAACTTCAATTGGGCCCGCTAACTTCACGGAGCTGGTCCCATATATATTATAATATTTTAAATAAAGTTTAATCCTTGAAACTATTTGTTGGAATTTAAACTATTTATGAGACACAATATTTAACACTTTATAATATTACTACAACTTCCACAATATTATTGAAAATCGTTTACAAAAACACTAACTAGGAAAAAGTGTAGAAACAATCTAAATAGGCTTCGACGGTTTCACTCACACATCATATGATTCACAAAGAAATACATAATAATAATCATATCGGTAATATTTGTTTTTGTGCCATCTGGAAAAGTCGACTGCCGCATTGGAAGCTAAGCAGAGTCTACTTAAAAATACAAAATAAATCTGGCAACATTGTAGGCGGACCACAACTGGGGTATATAACCATTTATCGCTCTGGCCCACAATTAAATGTAAAGTGATACGCTTGTGGGACCACATTCAACGGTGTTTTGCTACTTCGCTTCCCACAATGGTTGTGGACCACATTTGATTGTGAAGTGACAGATGAGATTACACAAAACTGATTGAATATTTGTTTGTAAAAATGAAATGTAAGACAGAAAGCTCTATTTCAAACTTGGTCCTAAAATATTATTATCGTTTATAATCCAGCTTAAGAAATATATGGTGGTAAATAATGGACTACAATTGATGGTGTTTTGATACGTGGACTACAATAGGTGGATTGAGGTAAATATATATATATATAT
>JAGFPH010000642.1:29016-50122 GCA_018207615.1 Philaenus spumarius
ATACCATAAATTCCTTTTAATTACATTTATCTCGAAGTCTTCCTGAAATTTTACATATTTTTATATACACATCAATTTTCATATTTCACATACATTTCAATATTTCTAACTTACTTCATTTGGAATTATCGATTTCCTGTAAACTTATATACATTTTATTACAATTACAATTTTTTATTACCCTTGGTTTCTCGCTTTGAGAGTTCGTCCACTGAAAACATACATTTTATAATACCATTTTCTCCTTTTTTGGAGTAATCGTCCACTGAAATACATTAATCACACTTTTTGTTTTATATTGTCAATTTTTGTCTTTTGGGGACTTAAAACACTTGCCTGGTTACCCTATATTTACAATTATATCAAAATATACTGGGTTGACTAACCTAACATATACTACTAACTTTGATCATCATTATTTTTCGCGTATTATTTTACTTTAACAATTTTATTTTATTTTTACCTTCATTAGCCTACGAATATTCCTTTTATCTCTCCATTGCTTTCTTACTTACTTCTTTGGCTGGTCAGACCAAACTTTATTTACCCTTTTACTTTTTCAATTTCTCTTACTACTATTTCTTCAGTACATCCGCTTACTTTCCAATTTTCTTCACCTTTTCTTGGTTTTTTAGAAAATTTTAATAACTTATTGCCTACTCTTTTTTCAGCTCATCCGCAAAATTGTTGCCTCCTAACATACAACACTCCTCTACCTTCGTTTTTCACGTTTGCTTCTTGCAAACAACGCGTAAGCCCCTAAACTCGCTTACTCCGAATAGCAACCACCTTTCTTTTGTCTTAAGATGTCATTAGACATTTTAACTGTTGCTTCTTTACTAACAACAATCGTTCATAAATTTGTTTCAGTGCCCATTCCTTTCAGGTCACCCTGTATATCACTCTACATCTGTCATTTACAAAATACACTTACATTGTTTATTTTCGTCACAGCTGATAACCGACCTTGGTTGCATTACCTCCATTCATTGCCGTAGGCCTAAGTACAACGACCCTTCGACTCAATCAGCTGTGTTTAGTTTCAGCCAATTTGCTTCCCCATTCCATTTCCGTCCTTTCACTGCTACACTTTATCAATGAACTTTGTATTAGGCCTATGCCTTTCTCATAGCCTCGTTTATCGTTCTAATAAATTCAATGCACTACTGTACTCTGTATATTTACAAATGAAACGATTCCTAAACTACTATTTACATCTGACAATGATTTCTATCTACAACTCTTTCTATTATTGTATATACGGCCTTAGGTCGCGTACATCATATTTCCCTTTTATTCTTCCTGTCCGTATGTCTGCAAGTACATATGTTTTTCTTCCCCTCCTTTCAACAATTCTATATGGACCTACATATAACCTATTTTGCTCTTTCGCAGATATCGCAGCGTTTTATGACTTCTAAAATCTTTGCTAGCATGTTTTTTATATACCATTTTCTTTTCATCATATTGAAAATTTTGTTTCGGCCTATATGCCCATATGTCTCATGTATACCTTGCACAAATCTTTCTATTACTTCCTCTGGTACTATTATTTTTGTTTTATTGTTTATTGTGGAACATAACACATTGTCTCTTATTATAAAATTTGGATAATTTTCTATATTATTTATTTTCTCACGGCATTCTAAATTTCTAATCTGGTAGTCTCTAAAATTTACAAATAACTCTCTTAAATTTGGCTTTATCCTTATTTCTTGTATTTTTAATTTGCATTTATCTTCCACTCCCGTACAGTTCCCATACATCCTACTTGCCACATCGCATGGTACATTTTCCTTTCCTGTACAGTGTTGCCCATTTGGGTTATACTCTTGTATACCGAGTATCCATCTTCTCATTCTGCTGTTTTGGAACTTACATGATGTTAGGAATTTCAGTGCCATATTATCGGTAATTATATTTAGCGGAGCTCCTATTACTAACGGACGAAACTTCTGCAAGCCATACACAATCGCCAACAACTCCAACTCGCAGATTGTATAATGTTTCTCGTACGGTTTTAAAGTTCGGCTTACAAAACCTATTATTTGTTTTGCACCATTCCTGTCTAGCTGATATAACTGACAAGCTATAGCACCTGTGCTTGCGTCTGTCTGCAGATAGGTTTCCCTTCCTTCTTCCGGATGTGCTATAACCACCGCTTCTATAAACAACCTCTTAACATCTTGAAACGCTTTTTTCATTTCGTCGTCCCATATCCATTTTTGTCCCTTTCTTAATAACTTATACAATGGTCTTGTTGCTCCTGCATATTTTTCTGTGAATCTCGAATAATAATTAACAAACCCCAGAAACGATTGTAGCTGTTTTACTGTACGTGGTTCTGGAAAATCTCTTATGGTTGTTAATTTTTCTGGATCCGTGCTAACCCCTTCTGGTGTGAATATAAAACCCAAAAACTTTACTACTTCCTGACAGAAAACTGTCTTCTTAGGATTTATGGTTAAACCTCCTTCCTTGAATTTCTGAAATATTTGTTCTAGATGCTGTATATGTTCTTCGAACGTCTCAGACAAACATAGCAAATCGTCGACATAATTTAACGTAAACTCTTCTATTTCCTTACCTAACGTAATATCTACAGTTCTTATCAAGGCAGATAAAGAGTTCTGAAGGCCGTACGGTACCACTTTAAAATTATAAACTTTGTTATCAAACAAAAATCCTGTGTATTTCCTTGATTCTGGTTTGAGCGGTATTTGCCAGAAACTCGAAGTTAAATCAATTTTACTTATGTATTTTTTCCGCCGTCCTTTCCTTAAGATATCATCTATAGGCGGTGCACTTTCAAAATCTGGAGTTATAATTTTGTTTAGTTTCCTGGCATCCATACACAATCGTATCGATCCGTCCGGCTTCACAACAGTCACCATTGGGTTTATATAAGGTGTCCTAGATCGCTCTATAATATTGTTTTCCAGCATCTGGTCCAGTTCCTCCCTAACTTTTTTTCTATAATTCATTGGGATGGGGTAGTTTCTATTTACAAAAGTTTCAGTTTTTTCCAACTTTAATTCATGTTCATATAATTTTGATAAGCCAGGCCGTTCTGAAAATATCGACTTATATTTCTCAATTAACTCCTGTAAAATCCCCTCTTGCCTTGTATTCAGTATCGTAGCATGACCTTGCGAATCGCCTAGTTTAATCTGTTTACATCCTATCAGCTGTGTTTGCTTATTCGCTCGACATCGGCCTTGGTACGGTCTCGTATTACTTTCCCTTTCCATTTTTGCTAGACACTCTGTCTCCGAGATTAGGCCTACATTTTCTTTTATCTTCGTATGCTTTCTAACAAACGCACCTTTTTTACCGTTATTATTTCTCATAGAATCCGTGTTGCTTTTAAAACGAGTTTTAGTTGACTTGTTCCTTCGGCCTAAATCGCTATGGTTTTTACGCATCTCATTATAATCAGTGTTTGAATGATTTGCATAATTTTTATATATTCGTTTGATACTATTGTTAATTGGATTATTTCGCGTGGTGTAACAGTGCTTTAGTGAAGTTTTTGTTTGGACTATGCTTTGACTACAACTTATTTTTGGATTACGGTTAACGACGTTATAACTACTCCCCCTTATATCAAATTTTATTTTATTTTTATTCATACGCGCTTCTTCATCCCTGGTTTCCTTTGTGAACCTTCTGGCGATGAACTCCTTCCTTTTCTTTTCCCTTAATCTCCATTGAAGTGAATTTCTCTCATTCTTCAACCCTTCTACGCCTCCTAACGTTTTAACCCTACATCCTGTTGTTTTCCCGTCTTGCTGCGCCATTTTACTTCCTGCTTTTGTTTCTCCCGCTACTTGATTTAATCCGTTTAAGCTAATTAACCCCTTCGCGTTCTCTACACTTTTGTTTACGTTAATTGCTTGTTTATTATTAATAATGTTCCCTTTACTTTTATCATTTAATTTAATTGATTTTTTAATCTGCTTATTTATTTGATTTTCACCCCTTAATTTTAAACACTTCCCTTTAATTTGACTTATTGCCGTTTGTTTATTTATAAATGGTAACTCATATATTATTCCTTCGTATGACCACCTTATAAATCTTTTCTCCATATTTATTTTCGCCTGCATTTCATACAATGCATCACACCCTATAAGTATTCTGGATTTTAACCCTTTCACTATTAATAATTTTAAATCCATTTCTTTGTTTTGAACTTTATATTTTAACATAATCTGGCGGTGTACTTTTTGAACTTTACCTTTAAGCGCTCCAATTATTTCTACGTTTGCTACTGGAAGTTCCATTATTGGTATTCCTTCCGCTTTCAGCTGCTCGTAATAATCCTGTTGCATAACTGTTATTTCAGATCCAGTGTCTATTTCCATAATAGCCTGTAAATGACCAATTTCCACTAATATCGCCGGGATTTCCTCTATTGGTTTATCTTTAATAATTTCCTCCCCTTCATTATCTAACAAATCCTCGCGAATATTATAGTGTATATTACTTAAGGGTTTCTGTACACATACTGCCGTTTCATTTTTAATTACCGTGTTTTCCGGTTTTTTAATAAACTCCCTCTTAATTATTTCTTCGCCCCTTCTATTTACTTTATTTATTTGATTTTTAGTTATATCATCAGCCCTAAAACTCCGAAGCCTATTTTTCAGAACCTCCTTTCCTAGTTTCCCTGTTTCGGCTTTGAATTAGGATTTTGATTTGATGGACCGGGTCTTGGGTTATTAGGGTGTACGGTATTTCTTGGGTTTTGCGAATAGGATTGCGGGTTAGGTCTCGGATAGTGTTGGGGGTTTTGCCTGTTATTATTATTATTATTCGGCGTTCCTGTAGGCCTATTTCCCCTACGCGCTTCCTCCATCATATCTATATTACTTAGAAATTGTATGGCTTCTCTAACCGTCTCGCTATGCTTTCCCATTGCCGCTAACCTAATCTGGTCATTAAAATGCTGGAATATAGTAAACACTAAATATCCCTCCGGAATCGGTGGATCTAAATCTCTAGCCTTGTTTACTAATTTACAAAAGTAATCTGCTCGCGTAAGATTACTATTATCATTATACCTCCCATATTCTATTTTATTTCTTATTAATTTTTGCTTCTGTAACGACCAATAATTTTTTAAAAAACATTCTTTAAACCCTGTGTACCCTATATTTTCTGTTTGCATAACTTGCCACCATTCTAATGCACTACCCCTTAATTGTCGCACTGCAAACTTTAACTTTTCTTGATCGCTAAAAAATGGATTAGTTTCCTCGATCAAATTTTCTACCTCCCTTATAAATTGCTGAGGGCGTTCGTGTGGATTTCCCCAAAATTCTATTTTTTTACACTCCCCCTCATACCTCGGCATTACCAGGCTCCTAACCATACCTGGCTGTCCCCCTAATTCTAGCACTTTTTGTTCTACCTTCGTTACCCTATTTGTAATTAATTTAAAATTTTCATCAGTTTTCTTTTTAATTACCCCGGTAGATTCTTCTAACAATTGTATACTGCCTACAATATCCTCAAGCCTTTCTTCTACCTGTTTGTGTTGACTTAAACACCTTTCTTTTTCTACATTTATTTCCTGCGATACTCCTTCCAATTTTCCTGAAATTAATGTATATAATTGTTTCTGCTCTTCTTCTCGCAGCCTCCTATCATTCGCTTTTTCTTCTTCTCGCAACCTCCTTTCGTTCGCTTTATCTTCTTCTATCTTAGCCTCTTTTAGCCGCCTTCTTTCTTCTTTTCTTTCCTTCTCTTCCGCTTTCTCTCTTTCTCTTAATTGTTTCTCCTCTGCCTTCTCTGTTTCTCTTAACTGTTTCTCTTCCGCTTTCTCTCTTTCTCTTAATTGTTTTTCTTCCGCTTTCTCTTTTTTTAGCATCTCCATAAATTCTTTAAGTTCTTTGTTCGCCATTTTGCTCTTAGAAATTTCTCCTTATTTGTCGGAAGTAAAATATTCGTAGCCTAACTACTTTTATTTTATTTTTCTTAACTTTTTTGAAAACCCCCTTTTTCTATTTACGTTTTTACCGCGACAAATTATTTCTAAGGTGCTTGGCCTACTCCCCCTCTTAAACTGCGGAATACCAAACCCGGGAAATATTTAATGTTGATCAAATTCACTAGTATGTTTACACAATCTAACTTAATTCTTATTATAACACATACATATAAGCACAAATAATTTATTCTGTCAGTTCTGGACTTTATTTAACCTTCCGTTAAATCAAGCCACACCGGTGGGCGCCAACTCTGCAACGACGCACGAGTTGCACGACGCTGGGGGAGGAAGTTTGTTTTCCTTTTGTCCCCACGTTGCGACGTCAACCCTGCAACGACAGACCTTTTTTATGACGTTCGGGAGCCACCTCTGCAATGTAGCCCCGACGCTATTGTCTGTCTGTAGGATTTCCCTACTTTGTTACAGAATAAAGAGATTATATCACCTACTGGAAGTTTAAGGCAACTTAATTTTAATAGCCTAGGTGATATAACTCTGGTTAAGATAACTATGCCTATAGTCACCTTAAATAAAAATATTTTATTAAATTCCTTCCAGTTATTCAAGTTACTACTAACTTTAAATTTGCTCAGCTCAGTAATTAATATTATATTTATTTGACAATCTCCGAGGAGTGAGAACAGTGGAACTTTACCTAGAATAATTAAATTATTTGTGCTTTGTGAAATTTCGTTGGAAATGCCAACTTTGCGTTTCCGCCCTTCAATATTGATCATACACTGAAAACAACTTATCATATAGGATACTTAGATAATAGGAATCTCTTGAACAAGGTAAATTAATTATATTAATTGAAATCAAAAGATAATTTATTCAATAAAAAACTCAAAATACTCTGTGGTTCTTTCCACTACAAAAACATAAATTTTAAATTAAATTTACTATTTACATAAATTTTAACTCTTTTAGGTAGAACCATTTATTATTCCTTTATACTTAATTATTCCTTCCTTTTTAATATTTATTATTTAATTATTTAATTATGAAAATGATTTTATATATTTAATTTACAAGATTAATAATTTTATATTTTGAAAAACCTAATTTTTTATCTCAACCCAGTATCAATAATTATTTAAATTTAACTCAGGCAATATTTTAATAAGGGATATCGTAACTTTTCTGACAGACCTTTTATTACTGCGACCCTGGACTCTGAACACCTTTCCCAAGAATGTTGATTGAAATCCAGCTTCCCTGAAGTCCGGTTATCGTTGGTGCGGTTGAACGTCTCTCGTGGTCTCAGCTTTTGCCTGGTTTGACTTTCCCTGATGTCTTCTAACGTTTTCCCTGATTTGGATTAACGCCTTCCCTGATTTGGTTTCCGCTTCTTATTCCAGTAGTCCTTCAAAGTCCATGTGTGGTTCCAGTTATCGTCATTACATCAGTCCTGTGATTCCTGTAGACTACGTCATTTATAGATTTTTTGACGCACCCGCTATATAATTAACTATAGCGTAATTCACTCAAACTGTTCAATCGTTTTTTCACTGTCTGTAATACTAACTGATTTTACACTGTCTTTGTTCATTTAACTCGTATTTACGTTTGATAAAATTCTAATGAAAAATGTTACTTGAAATATTATATCGCATAATATTATAATTAATTAAAATGTTCACTGTTTGATTGACACATATCTTACTGCTGTCTTTATAAAACACTGCTTCTAAGTACATTACTATAACATCGCAGATCCGTCTAACAACGTCGATCTAAAGAAAAAACTCAAAGAGTGAGAGAGCGATTCCAGCTTCCAGATAGAGCGATAGATATATCTGAGATTGGTAGATCGTTAGATAGGTCGTTAGATACGCGGCGCCCGCTGTACTCCGCTTATATAGCCTCCTTTGCCGCCTTCCGAGTACCAACTGCCTTTCTTATTTTTCTATTCCTTGTTCGATATCTTGCCATGCAACTTGCATTGATTTCTTTAAGTTTTAGGTTGGTACTACCCCCACTAACTTCTTCGTTAGGCCTTGCCATCAGCTAATCTAGATCTCCCCTCCTAACATTTTCTCCTATTGTCTTACGTATTTTCCTCGTAGTTTTCCTTTAACTGCTTTTATGAACTTGCGGTTTTCGTAATCGTATTCCTGATACATTTTCCTTTCTTCTCAAACTTGAGTGATGGTCGTACTACGTTTGGTTCGCTTATGGCGCTGCCTCGCGTATTCCGCGGTTTTTCCTCGCGAAAACTTTTCTGGTTTTGAAGGAAAATCTTTTTTCTTTTCTCTTCTATGTTGGTTGTTATTTTATGATATACTAGCCAAAATTTCCATTCTGTCCGAAGATTTTTCTTCTGTTTTTGGGACTTGCAAAATTTGCCAAACTTAACATTTACTTTTGAATTTGAATTTTAACTTTAAAATTGATACTTTCGATTGAGATTTACAATTTTATACCCTTACTACTTTCTTAACACTAAGTTATTATTTTTACCACCTTTTTCATTCTATTTTTAGCAAAATATAGGTATGAACTTTCTCACCTATTATTTTAATTAATTAACAATTTATAAACTTTTTATCTTATAAAACTTTTACTTCTTTACAACTTGTTTACTTTTTCATTTTCCCTTTTTCATTTTTTATGGTGCTTTTTCACCTTCAAACTTTAACAATTATCTCTAACTTTTAAAATATCAAAAATTCCTTAATTTGTTATTTAACATTTTTTATACAATTTTTCTTACGCTTTTCAAAAATATCTTTTTCATTTAATTTTGATGAAATTTGAGAATTTCCTATAACTTTAACTCTTTATAACTTTAACATTTTTTATTTTACAAAATTGTGACTTCCATGAACAATGTTTCCACCTCCCGTGTTTCACATTTACCCATAAAATTCATCAACTTTATACTTTTATTTAACACCTTATTCCTGTATAAAAACAACTAATTTTTCTAAGTCTTTCAGGCAACTTGAAACAAGTTCCTGGACAAAAGTCCATCTCTGTTGACACAGTACAGTTGGCCGGGACTTGTCGTATTCTAATCTAGTTAAGTATAGGGTGTACCTCAACTTCTGCTATGAAATCTTGATTTTTGCCGTTTTACAACAAAACTCAATTTTTCACGCATTGCATAAGGTTTATCCGTTGCAATATATATATGTATATATGTGTTCGCACTCTAGCGGTCGCATTTTAAGTCCGATTTGGTCCAAATTTGGTACACGTGTTGGTTGTGTAAGTGGCTCGGACGAGTTCGTTAGCCAAAAAAATCCAACAACCGGAAGTAAGTTTTTTGACCGGAAGTAACTATTTTTTGAGATTTGTACCAAGAGAATGAATTTTTTTTAGAGTTTTTTCTAAAAATATAAATGTAAGATGTTATTCTGCACATTTTTTTTTTTACGCGACCTTATAGCTCGCTTGGTTCCCCCAAAATCGATCAAAACGTGAAATACCATAGAAGTACCCGGTTCGAAGCCATGTGGTGGATTCTACCGTGGGGCTGGCGTGCGAAGCACGCAATCCTTTGTGTGTTGAAAATACCCCTAATACGAGGTTTGGCGTGCGAAGCACGCAATGTATTGTGTATTGAAGACAATCCCAATATGTGGAATGGCGTGCGAAGCACGCAATGCTTTGTGTATTGAAGACAATCCCAATATGTAGAATGGCGTGCGAAGCACGCAATGCATTGTGTATAGAAAAAAATCCCAATACGTGGAATGGCGTGCGAAGCACGCGATGCATTTTGTATTGAAGACAATCCCAATATGTGGAATGGCGTGCGAAGCACGCAATGCTTTGTGTATTGAAGAAAATCCCAATATGTGGAATGGCGTGCGAAGCACGCGATGCATTTTGTATTGAAGACAATCCCAATATGTGGAATGGCGTGCGAAGCACGCAATGCTTTGTGTATTGAAGACAATCCCAATATGTGGAATGGCGTGCGAAGCACGCAATGCATTGCGTATTGAAGACAATCCCAATATGTGGAATGGCGTGCGAAGCACGCAATGCTTTGTGTTATTTAAGATACTCCCAATATGCGGAATGGCGTGCGAACCATTTTGCAGCTATTCAGCACCGTCGTGAATAGACCTATTTCCCAAATTGTTGGTCGAAACCCTAAAATATCGGTCTATAAACTTAATTTTGGAAATTTGCTCAACTCACGTCAGCGGTTCAGCTGCGTGGTCGAATTATTTTTCTTTTTTATTCCCTGGTGACGTACGTTTCGCCTTTTCTATTCAGGCATTATCAAACCTACACTTCACTAGTACTTTACATTTCTTAATGCGCGTCAAGTTTTTCAAATGAAACACTTATACAAAACATTCACAAACAACATGTAAAACATAACACAATACAACACTCAATAGGGACATTTAAATTTTATTCACAATTACGCGAGTCGCGTACGTGTAGCCGCGATCGTTTTTTGCAAGCTACTGATTTTCCTTATCAGTCCAGTGTGCTTCCTAGCTTAAGTTGGAGGAGGTCCATCTGAATGATTTTGTCAAATTGTTGGATTGGAATAAGGTTTTTTCATTTAATAATATTGTTGGGTCTATTTTAATGTGTTTATAAATTTGGAATTCCTCCAAAACGTTCATAATAGGGCCTTTCGAGCATTTATGTAAACAGGGAATAAAAAAGAAAAATAAAGGACTGAGAGCTGTAAGTACACAAAAAATTAAAATTATAGAATTATTTGCATTTATATATTAAAATAAAGATACAAATATTATCTTTTAATTGATTTTTATCTCATATTGATATAACCTATCAAATGATTTAGAAGTTTTAAAATTATAACGAAGACATTTTAATAATCGAATATGTTTATATGTTATACGAAGATGTACAAATGTTTCCGAAACTAAACGAATGGGTATCTCGTCTTTAAATTAGTATGATATTGATGATAAAAGGTTGTATAAGAAGTTGTAAACATAACCCCAAAGTATAATATACGCTAGGTTTTTTTTAAAGCATTACAGATGATGGGTGAAATCAGCTGTTATGTTATATCGTTATTCATGTACACTACCTCTTATAGGAGTTGATTCACAAGTTGTTCTCTACGAAATAAAATACCGGCGGCTCTCTTTGCTGTACCAGAAAGGAAAGATCTTGAGTGCCACACTGAAAAGCATTATGTTAAATCTGTAAATTAACAATCACCATTATACTCCACGCGGCCCTAGATACAATGTAATTTCTACGAAAAAGACGTGGTAGAGTAGTTGCCCTATGTGGTAAACAGTGCTCTTGTTTATTACTATAACGCTTTACACTTTTCTTCTTATTACATTAAGACGTCTGTTTAGAATATACTTTATTGTGACTGTATTCAGAAGAAAACCGTTATTGTAAGAAAACCGAAATAGATAGACATATGCTGCTGAGGACGTTTTCTGAAATCGTTTCATTGCTATTAAAACATTGTTTCAGCTGTATTGGCTTGCATTTCATGGCGAAAAATAACTGCGAGACATAGTCATGTGAAAATGCTTGAAACATCAGTAAAGTCAAGGCCGTAGCCAGGAAAACTATACGGGGGGGGGGGGGGGGGGGTCCGGGCCGGGGATTTGAATTTAAACCCTTTTAACACGTTCACTGCTAAGGACGCACATGTGAACACAATGTGCACAGTGCATTGCATGTTAACCCTCGTATTGGGAGTATTTTCAATACGCAATGCATTGCGTGCTTCGCACGCCAACCCTTGTTTTGGGAGTTTTTTCCATGCACAATCTTCGAACGCCAACCCCCCTATTGGGAGGATTTTGAATACACAATGCATTGCGTGTTTTGTTAGAGTAAAGTATTTTTGTTGAATCTTCATAGTTTTCTTATTTAATAGATCAGATCAAGCTCACAAGAGAGTAAGGCTGTAACCTACTGCATCCATGTGTATTGTACGTTGTAGTTTAATCTAGCAAATCTAAACATCAGTATGCATGCAATACACAATGGTGTAAATTATGTTGTTTTATCCTCTGTTGTGTTGTCTATTTTATAATTTAATTTGCCCTTTTTATACCTAGTATTAATTTTCACTACTAAATTTCGGGATTTCGGGGTATGATCCCCCCTCCCCCGGCTATTGCCTTGAGTAAAGTATCATCGAAATTGTTATGTACAAACACATTTTTCCTCTTTATACTATAGTAAATATTTGCTAATATTGAGAATTTGAAATACATCTTTATAATGTGGGTAAATGTAAAATAAACAGTAATCAATTATTTTTCAGATTACCCAGATCGAGTTCGTGCAAAGAGCTCCACTAGGTTGCGCCCAGTTTTTCCAAGCCCCCACAGGTATTTACCAATTGAATATAGTAAATGTATGTCCAGTGTGTTATGATCGTATTCCGATTGTACAATTTTAATAAAAAATGCATTAATATTTTATAATGTTTATCTAGGTGTTTGTAAAAAAATGTTTTACGGAGCCACTTGAGGAGCATGTAAAAAAAAACAAACATCAGATTTCTTAGCAGACAAGAAAAACTCAATACGCGTAAACTGAAATCTTTTTAATTAACAAAATATTAACAGGTTAATTAATTAAATATTTTATTTAGTATTATAGAGTTGTTCGTTTTTGATCGCCCTTTGAGGTCGTGTGCTTGGGTAGTATTTATTGAGACTCGCTTTCTTCTGAATGAACAATTTATTACAATAAACTAGATTATTATTTAATTTTATAAAAGTATAGTACGTGTCAGCGCAATTGAAAATAAAAATACATTTTATTGTAACTAAAAACATCTGGTGTGCACATCACACAACTTTCCTTACCAAAATAGATGCTGTATCAATTACCAATTTTTTCGAGCGAGAGATTGATGATACCATTTTCGAGTTAATAGGAGTATCCGTTTCGAAGAAAGCGGTACTAACTTCAAAACGGTTAATCCCACGGACCTGATTTTGGTCTCAATCGATTTCTCACCCCCAAAAATGTCAAGGTCGATACCAAACACGGCTAGTTTAAAAAAAGTCATTTTTGCCTCCAAAAAGGGCGTTTTTGGGGTCAATTTTTGAAAAAATGGAAAAAGTTGAGTGGGGTATCTTTTTTGACATTCTTTTGGACGCTGAATCGAATGAGACCATTTTCAAGTCGATAGGACCAGCCATTTCGGAGATACAAACAAAATAACTTGCGTTTTTGTAATAACTTTTTTCAACGAATTTTTAAGGGTATATAGCGTACATAGCGTGTTAAGGGGGTCTGAGTAGAGTATGTTAGCAAAGTTTAATCAAAATCGTTAGAGGGGTTTTGGAGTAAATACCAAAAATGTGCTAAAAACTGGTCCCACGGTAAGACACCAACTCCGATTTGCTTCAAATTTACATGGGTTAAATTGTTTACGTGTTTGAAGATATCCTGTAAATTTCAGCTTGATCCGTCCAGCCGTTTGCCCTGTGCACTCCGGACACACACACACACACAGACACACAGACACACAGACACACAGACAGACCAATTGCCAAAAATGCATTTTTTGGACTCAGGGGGCCTTGAAACGTAAAGATATTATGAAAACTCGACATCGAATTTTTGGGTCGATCGCAATACTTACCTTACCTAGTATAGGGTAAGGAAAGTAAAATGAGTATTTGTTTTGTAGTAACTAAAAAAAGGGGGGGAAATTGTTTGACAATAAAGTAGGGCCTTCAGTATTACGTGTAAAAGAAATGGTCTTTTCCTCCTGCTTACTACTTCAAGAGGTATTTTCTGCTTCATTAATAAGCGTAGAAAGAATCACTTACCATCCGGCGTACGGAAAAGTGCCCATATAAAAAGCACCCTGCAAAGGTGGATTTACACAGAAATGTTAAAGCAACATTGTTGTGTTTTTAACATTTTTACGTCTAAATGTTTGTACTTAAAAAATGTTAAAATCATTCCATTGGGTTGTCTGAATGGGAAATTACGAAATGTTATTAGCAATGTTATTGACATGTTGTAAATTATTGACCGACGCCTGATTTTCCTTTGTTTTTTTCAATTCCCTCTGGAACTGCCTGGTAATTGTTATCATTTTTTTTCGTCCACTCGCAATCGAAAATATAAGAATATGCCGCCAAACGTCATTTTTTCCGCTTATCTTTGTATTTTTTAACTGTAGAATTCCGCAAACATTCATTCTTACGGTATTCTGCGATCAGCTTCATAATTTCCTCCTTTTACCACTCTATTCTTGACTTGGAAAGATATTTAGAGACTATGGTAAAATAAACAAAGCACTACACAACTGCACTATCTCAATCATTTGTCGATTGTAACCCATTCGTCTAATCCCACCACTGAGGTACTATCCCCTCCTTCAACTAAAATGTTATTAGCAAACTCCTAAACTTCAATACTAGTGCAAAACAAGTTAATAACATTGTGTTTCTAACATTCTTTGATCTGGACCAAATAATTAATTTGTATTGTTTTAGGGGTTGTTACATTTTCACCCCTTAGTACACTAAAAAGTACAAATATGGTTTACTTTTTATATATATCTTGTAAGAAATAAATGTACAAATTTCCAGCTCTCAAGTCTTAATGGAAGTATAATAATAAATATTTATTGTTTTATGGTTTGTTTCAACCCTTAAATCTAAATTAATTCTAGCCTACGTCTCATTCCAGGTCATGATCTATATGTGTGCCAAATTTTGTTCAAATCCATCCAGTAGTTTTACGTGATCGAGTAACACACAGACAGAAACCATTAGATTTTTATATAATAGTATAGATGTTTTAGCTTTCGGAAAAGTGCCCATATAAAAGTACATTGTGAAGTACAGTCAATGCTTTTCATATGCGCACTTTTCCACCCGCTAAATCATATATGCAAGTGAAACACCTGCCCGAACAACTATGCATCAATGATCTTCGTGTCTGTTTATTCTTGGCATAACCTATTTTAATGATGAATGTCCATGGTTTAATAAAGATTGTTTCATAGTAAAATCCAAATTATTCACTAAAACTATAGCTGGAGAAAAAAATGTTATGTTTCTTACGGGAAGAAAGTATCTTGGTTGCCCTCAAGAACATTTCCTTTCGGGTTAACAAAGCCCACAAATAACTATTGCTGACATTTTACGAATTCCTTTTGAGGAATTTTTTACAAATACACTTTCTTCCCCACTATTTTCCATCAAATAACACTAAAAAACACAGTAGGAAATTCGTTATTAAAACGACAAACACTGAAATAAAACACTTTAACAAAATCTCCAGTCAACTGTTTGCAACACGATCGAAATTTAAGCACCTCATTGGTCGATTTTACATGTACGTTGCTTGATTTCAAAGAGTGAACAAGTTTGGTTTCGGTTGAAAGATTTAATTTTATAATAATTTTACAAGGAAATAAAAATAATAGATCGTTATTAATTTTGCACTTGATTTGATTTGTATGAAGGTTATACCTCTAAAAAAATGAATGTTTGATTTTGCTTGAACATATTATTAAAACTGTTCAAGTGTGTTTTCATCATGTTATGTTCCGCAGTTGCATGTAAGTATATCTAAAATCTGTAAACAATATATGCGGTTCGACACACTTTACATACAATCTATATGTGTAATCATTGTTTGAAAATACTTGTTTTTATTGTGAACCATACGATTCCGAAACATGTGACGTTACGTAACTCTTGGCGTGCAAGTAAAACTTGTTCCTGTTAAGTTTTTACTTCACTTATTGTTTAAAAGAAACTTCTTCATTAAGTTTATCTTGTTTTAACTGTTACACAATTTTGTTCAAGGGGTCATCCAAACAATGAACTTTGCCGTTAATGGCCGCCATCTTGCGGACCAAGACTACAACATCTGCGTCAGACAAGAAGAAAGTAAGTCGTGTTTTACGCCACTTGTTTGAAAATATTAGTTTAAATGTTGATTTCCCTTATGTTACAATTCGAATAAGCAGAAAACTGAATCAAAAACAAGATTTGTACTTACACAAATTAATCTGCACTTATAAAAATATAATTAAAAAATAATCTCCACAAATGTTACAAAAATTTTTTAATTGTGTGGTTAAGCCCACACGGGTGAAGTGTAAAGTCTTTAACACAACTTACGAAATGAGGAAGCATAATGCTTATTTTTTAAACAACTTATGAAACGAGGAAGTACTATGTCCATTTCAGAGGTATTACTAATTAAACTATACATTGTATTAACGTTAACAGATTAAGCCTATGATGTAGGACTATCTGTTACACTTTTATACCCATCTCAAATATATTAAATTAGCAATGCAATTGTGGCCTAACCGGCTAAGGCGCTAGTATATAGTGCTGGACTCTGCTGGTTCGAATCTCGGCAAGACCAAAACTCTTTTCAAACAGATGGAATAGAGCGTTTCACATAAGGAGCGTTTCACTTTAGGAGTGTTTCACAAAATGCATGGTGAAACACGTGACGTAAAATCCAATCCACCCCCAGCAACAAGAAAACTATATACACTGCTATGTACACATGTATTCACATTTTTTGGACATGGTGCACCTGTAGAAGTTTACACTTCAAAAAATTTACTAACGATACAACGTTGCCCAAAAATGTTTCTTCTATTTGAAAAGTGTATTTACTTCTTAGTAGGTGCAACCAGAGTTGATCTCTTACAATCCTGCAGCCGCCACTAGCAGAGACTTTTCTTGTACGTAGCATGTAAAATCAAACCCAATCAAAATTTCAAAATTCGTAGCTCATTCGTGTAATTTCAAAGAAGTCGATGTAGTTTTTTTGTTTAAATTTCAAGATCACTTAACTTAATTATACTATTGTGTGTGAGCATTATTATTTTGTTAAAATAGGGAGTAATGCTACTGAAAAATTCTTAAGTTTGATAGAAAAACATGTTTGGATCAATAAACAATTTTGTACTGTTGGCTCTGTCAGGCCCAGCCCGTCCACTTACGTATGACCGTTCATTCTATGGTTAAAATTGATGAAGTACAGGTTGGCTGTTTATGCTGTTCTTGTAGCAGTTTCTTGAGCTTAGAGCTAAGTGGGTTCAGCTCCTTGAAATCCTGTCGTCTCCGGTTGCTTTGAACACTTCTAACACGTTGGAGACTCGGATAATTTGAATTGATAGAGGTAGTCCATCACAATCTAAAGTCCAATGAACTCTTAACAAATCACCCATAGCATGGACCCGTCAAGTCAGATACCTTGGAATCACGCTTGACTCTAAATTACACCTGTCCCATCACGTCAAGCAAACTATGTCAAGGGCTAAAACTGTCCATGGCAGACTCCTTCCAGTCATAAACGCCAAGAGCCCTCTACCACTTCGTATCAGATTGTCCATGTACAAAACATACATCAGACCAGTACTTACGTACGCAGCTCCAGCTTGGTATTCTGTACTATCTGTTTCTTGGAAGAAAAAGTTGGACTCCTTCCAGAACAAAACTCTCCGTTGGATCACCAACTCCCCGTCGAACGTCACCATCTCTCAAGGGCACAAAATCCCCACACTCGAGGACTTCATCCTAAAATTAACAAGTAGAGTCAAACACAGAGCCGAAGGGTCTCGACACACACACACATCCAACAAATCATCACTGATCCTGCACCTCCGCATGACAGAAGAAAACGTCCCTTATGTCTGGTTTACGAACCACTATAAGTATCCAAAAACCCAAGCGCTATTCTTAAACACCATACACTTTCGTAGTCAATCCCATCGTATTCCATAGATTCACCATCTCGTTCTCACACAAAATTTATTCCAAATTTAGTCAATAAACGTTCAATAAAGTCATTTTTCATTTTCAGACAAGCAGCCATTGTTCTTAAAACAGATGCTGTCTTTAAACCGAGACTACGGTCTCCCCAATTTACCAGAATGTAGCCCGTATTTGCTCGAGTTGAAAAGGTTTGTAGTTTCCCGGGAAGACCACCATACAGATCCAGGTCGTTCAGCTCTGGCTGCAGTTTCTAGTTTCCTCCCCTTTGGACCATTCCTCCAGATGTCTGTCCATTCTCCCCTGTATGTCATCTCGATCTGTTCGGAGTAAGTGTTCACGGTCACTATTTCAGGTGGTTTGGTCTGCATCTTTCGTTTCCCCTTATGTTTCTTTCGAATGTCTGCATTTACTATAATTGTTTACGACCAGACACGTTGCGCACAACAATCCACCATTTTGAAATTGATTTACACATTTCATTTAGCTTCGTTAGTATTAAAGCAGCACAACTACCTTCTGATTAAACACGGGCAAACCAAACTTTATAACGACTTTACATAAACTCTTTGCTCAACAAATGAACAAACATTGAACGTAATTAATGCCTGAGAAACACAATCAGCTTCTGAATGCGATTATTCACGCCATAAATATACTTCGCTAACGACGTATTCATTAGACTTTCCCTGTTACGAAGTTTGCAGAAGGCTTGAATGAGGATTGTTCACTTACACTAGGGATTCCGGTGATTTAATTCCAAGAAATTACCAACTTGGTTAGAACAGTTTAACCCGTTTACACTTTTAATTTATATGACGTTTCAATATCACTGAGCGATTTTCAACACTGATTTCTTCCTTTATACTTTTACTAGCTGACCCGTACGGCGTTGCCCGTGGTAGTTGGTATTTTCAGTCTTTTTTACGTAATTATATTCTTTTTAAGTGTTCAGTCAGTGAGTGGTATTTGGCTTTTATATATATAGATCTTAAATAATAAAAGCACTATTGTCATAATAATATAATATCTCAAATTATGATTTTAGTAACTTTGATACCCCCAAACACATCCTAAAATTTCGAATTTTTTCAAACCCTTTCTTAGTAAGCACCTATGGCCCTAGAGGAAGCTACATACCAAATTTCATTCCAATCTGTTCGGTAATTTTGGAGAAAACGTGTTTTAGTAATTTTTACCCCTCAAACCCCCCTAAAATTTTCAATTTTTTAAAACCCTTTTTTAGTGAACACTTATGGCCCTAGAGGAAGCTACATACCAAATTTCATTCCAATCCGTTCATTGGTTTTGAAGAAATCGTGATTTAATAACTTTGATCTCCCAAACCCCCCCTAAAATTTCGAATGTTTTCAAACCCTTTCTTAGTAAGCACCTATGGCCCTAGAGGAAGCTACATACCAAATTTAATTTCAATCCGTTTTTTAGTTTTTGAGAAATCGTGATGAGTGTGTGAGTGAGTGGTATTTCGCTTTTATTTATATATATATATAGATATCGAATACTTTTATAAGAATTAATGTTTATGTTTTTGTTTCAGATATGTGCTCCATAGTCTATGAGCCTTGCGATGAAAATTCTTTCAAGATTGGCCCGCCGATAAGAGGAGGAATTTTGGCTGGTAATGTGTGATTCAGTTCTTTCCACGACGCAGCTGAACCGCTGCCGTGTGTTGAGCGAATTGCCACAGTTAAGATTATTTTCTAGTGTTTCAACCGACTATTTGGGAAATTGGTCTACTTTTCGTTGGCGCTGAATAGCTGTCAGCGTCTAAATATATTAGTAGAATTTGTTTGCAACTCAGCATCCAATCAAGGCCCACTCGCTGCTTCTGCTTTGCGATTTTGCACCTACAACTTAAATCCTCGGATTATATACTGCTTCGATTCGCTCTCAGCGGTAAACCCCCCCCCCCCCAGAAGCTGCCCCCATGGTGGATTTGAACCGGGTACTTTTATGGCATTTTAAGTTTTGGTCGATTTTGAGGGAACCAGACGAGCTATATAGCCCAGTCGGTATAGGTTACAACTACCAGTAATTTGCAATACGGCTGAATTTTTTTTTATAAGTACCTTAAAGTATGTAGATTAACATAAAAAAAAGTTTACCAGTCTATCGATTTCCCAAAGTCAAAAAAAAAAATCGATTATCATTTTTTTTCGATTATCCTTAATATTTCGAGCTGGGATGAAGATAGAGGAAAATAAAAAATACCACCGTGTAGGGGAGATATTTTTCAACAAAAAAGGTCATATGTATTTATTTCTTCCGAGCAATGGTTTGTCTGGAAAAAATTCGATAATGCAGGTATGTATTTTGCAGCAGGGGAAATCACTAAAAGGGGACATCTTATTCATATATGAAGCGTTGGCTCATTCTAAATTGGCCGAATTTTAATATATCGAATTGAAACTTGACATAGGAGTTAAAATATATATTTTAAACATTTATGCTGAGTCTCAGCTTGTTATCTTGAAAATGACCCGATCTAGGAGTCGATTTCGATTATCGATTTTAGGAGTACCGGACCCACGAACTAATTTCAATCTATTCCAGTTTCGTCAATTTTTGGAATATCAACACCAAATTTGTTTTACAAGTTGAGTACACCAGTATAAATATTCTTAGTAAGTATGAACGATTTTTTTCTTGTTATTTTTAAAAACGAGGCGCTTGAAAATAGTCTTCTGTTTTACCTATCTCGTTTTAACTATAACACTTTTGGATTCAACGACTCCATTTTCGACATTTTTGAACATATCGATTTAAAAATTGGTACAGAAGTTACAAATACAATAGTTTTTTGCTATACTTATTTTAAAAACTATATTTAAAAAAATGACTAATCTGCAGCTGATCAACTCAAGCGTTTTGATGAAAAATCTAAAAAGGTCTAAAATTACACTTTTATAATTTACTTGTGCTTTTAAAAGTAAATAATGAAAAAGGTTTATACTCCTTGAACTTGTTTGAATATGTATATTTAACTTGTAAAAAAACTTTCAGGTTGATATTTTGAAAATTTTCTAAACTGGAGCTGTTTAAAATGAATTGGTGGGTCCGGTACTCCTAAAATCGAGAAACCCATTAATAAGTCAAGTGGCTCTAGATCGGGTAATTTTCAAGATAACAAGCTGAGACTCAGCATAAATGTTTAAAATATATATTTTAACTCCTATGTCAAGTTTCAATTCGATATATTAAAATTCGGCCAATTTAGAATGAGCCAACGCTTCATATATGAATAAGATGTCCCCTTTTAGTGATTTCCCCTGCTGCAAAATACATACCTGCATTATCGAATTTTTTCCAGACAAACCATTGCTCGGACGAAATAAATACATATGACCTTTTTTGTTGAAAAATACCTCCCCTACACGGTGGTATTTTTTATTTT